>WURT03053985.1:0-14134 GCA_009936505.3 Holothuria glaberrima
AAGGTTTTCGGTTTTTGACCTCTGGTGACCTCAGATGACCTCTGACCTCCACCAAAAACAATAGGGTTCTTCCTCTCTACATGAGAAATCTATATACCAAATATGAAAAGTGTCGGTTATCGCTATCTTGAGATATTGTGTTTACAAGCCAGGCGTCACATACACACACACAAACACACATATACGTACCTTCAATGCCCTACGGGGTACCAGGAAAGGACCCGGTAGGGAATACAAGGGAATTGCAAAGCAGCGAAGCTGCCCGTGAAGTATTTTAGGTTTGCTACATGCTTGGGGGCGGAGCTAGCTCCGCGTGAGCTAGGAAAGACGTGCGAGAGCGGAGCTCGAGCCGACTGTCGAGGCACCCTCTAAGGCCATGTTTGTGAGTGCACACATACATGCTGCAACCCTGCACACAGCTTGGGTGCACACATACATACACACACACGACATCACCATCGCATAGATTCCTTGCCTGCCTTCGGCAAGGAATCAATAATATGACACTGTAGTAAGACTCAATTTGAAAAGATGATCACAGTGTGATTGATTTAATTGCTTCGATTTATTTTCTTTTTACTAGCTCTTTCACAGGAATAGTTACACTATATACATTCAAACAGAATTTCTTGGCAATGGTCTAGGCCTAATATTCCAACACCAGAAATCAGCAAGTTGATTAATGGAGGTGAAAGGTTATGTGGGGTCACCTCAGGTCAAACCCTGAAAGCCTGAACCACAACCATCTCCACAAAGGTGGCATGCATACTCACCTTAATACTTAATATGTAAGTGCCATAGGCATATGGTATTTGGTATAGGTCAAATGTCATCTGATGTCACTACCCTAAATGTCAACAACATCTGAAGACCATGAATAGCAGGTCAAATATTTCAATCTTGGAAACTTGCGTACATGGTGTTTATTTACTATATTTAAAAAAAATGTTGCTGATCTTTCTGTGTTCACTGAAAAGTTATTTAAGGAACCTTCCACACTCAAAGCATGAAAACTATATTGTTATCACGATATCTCGAGGCAAAAATGATGTTTAAGTTATTTCTCATACATGGTGGGGGGAGATACATCAAATTGATTCAGAACCTTTTTTATCGTAGAGCCTTTGAAGTTCTTTCTGGATGAAAGGTGGTATTAAGATGATTTTATCAAAACCTCAATGCACTTTTGCATTCTGGTTTTAAATTTCTGATACTTTGTGGCTATCATTTGTAACCTTTCACCTAAGATAATGACTTAGAAAGGAAAAAAATACAGACTGGCTGAGCTTGGGTTGGCGTGTGATCTGTACAGCACGAGTATCCCAAAATACTTTACACTGGCGACTTTACACAGGTCATCCAGGGAGATTATATTGTTAGATCAAATCATCTATGCAGAGTTTTGAGAGTTGTTTCTGTGAGTCACTGTAACCACTGAAAGTACAAAGGACTGGGCCAATCCACATTGTGTATGCATATGCAACTTCGCATTACCACACATATAGTTATATACAGTAGCATATAAAACCTAAGTTTGGCACAGTAGCTAGGTTACATTGTTTCATCATGGATCTCAGACTAAATTATGGTGGCATTTGGTGGTTATATACAGAATATTGATGTTACAAGCTTACATCTTAAATTGAAAGGATGTGAACTGTTTTTCTTCACAAGCAATAAAAGCTGCATTATCAGACTCAGATCCTACTGTACATACAGTTGAAGAGGGCAAGAAAGCAAATCTACTGACAAAAATAGGCCTGGAATTTAATTGTGTCTCTCACTAAGTTATTAGCCCAGCCAAACCTAAGGTTGAATCTTTTGACACAATTGGTACTAAGGCTAAAGAATCATTTTGACCCAAAGCCTTTAAAGAAATTAGGTACACAGCAGCTGTATACTTTGTTTGGGACAAGAACTCAAAATTCAGAAAAATGAGGACATGATTAGGGAGTTCACTTTAGTATTAACTTATAAAGATCTCATCTTTATATTGCAGATATTGAAGCTTTCTTGAGTGTGCTTTGCAGGAGAGATTTGCCAGTTTGCATGTAGCTTACTTAATAACACAAATATGTCAAAGCTTTTGAATGCACTCGATTTGACCTTTAATTCAGCTTGTAAGACAGCATTTGCCATGGAGATTGCTGCGAAAGATGCAAAAGAGTTTTGCTCTGATTTTAACTTTCAACTCGGCATGTGTCGATAGTCAGAAAAGACATGCAAAGTCCAGAAAGTTTACTCAAACCGCAGGAAACGCCCAAGGGAGAAAGGAAACCCTTCTGTTGTGGATACAATGGTTCCCACTAACCCAAAGGCTGTACTTTTAAAAATGCAGGATGCTTCAAGTGCCACAGAAAGGGACATATTGCTGCAGCCTGTAAGCCCAGACCAGAAACAATGAGAAAGATTGGGGAAAAAAAGGCAGGTGAAGTTCATAAGCTTGTAGCAACCTGTCAATTTTATTGAGTCTTTCAAAATACTTGCAATATTGTTTGTTCAAAATAACTTTTGATTCTTCAGAAAGTAGTTTTTCCTTTCTTGTCTAATACTGTCTATTAGATAATAACATAATAACACTGTAACTTTTGCAGTTTCAGGTTGAATTACAATAACAAATAAACCTCATATACACATGGTCAGGAAAGATGGATTAAAGATCTGCAATGTGAAAGCATAAGAGGGAGAGGGGATTGACCTTTCCCCTCCTGTGATATGCCATTTTTCTTAGGGAACATTTGCTTACTTTATAATACACAGTTCCCCTAACTCGGCACTTTTTATTTTATTCGGATTCCACAAAGGCTGAAGCATCTTCAGTACCTACTGTAGATGGTATGCGTAAAGACAATTCATTCCTGGCACACTGAAAATGGAAGTACTATCAGCAGTCAACTGAGTAGGATGAGTCATCATTACATGAAAGCAACTCTGTTTATCAACAAACACCCCAAAAAGATGAACGTTATATGTCAGCATGACTGTATTATCAAGGTTATTGCAACAGCTCATCAAACCAGTGGAAAAGAGACTGGATGAGACACAACTGCTCTTTATACTGTGAGAGAAAGTTCTGCAATCTTTTACGGAAAGGAGACTTTTGTTCTCAACCTTTTGGCAGAGCCCAAGAAGTCTGCCAAAAGAAAACCAACTTTTGAGAAAATATAAAGAAAGGGAGGGGATCAAGCACACATATCTTCTGTGAAAACAGAAAGGCAAATTGCTGGAAAATAAATGAGAAGGCTATGTTCCCCGTACAAATCTTTATGGGCTACTTTGTAGAATGTTCCATAAGGAGTTATCAGCAAAATTGGAGGGGGAAAAAGATGAGGAAAAGGAAAGAAATCCTCTTTGTCAGAAAGCTGGAATGGCACTACTTCCTGCAAAAGTGACAAAAAACTCAAAATTACAAGAAGTTTTGGCTGGTTTAAGGGCAGATAGAGTGTTATTAACTAAGGTCAAATACAACGCTCTGCAAATTGAGCATAGTTGGTAGGATACAGATTTGTAGAAGTTCACCGCCACCCTCTTTTGTTACAGTGAGTTTATTTTTTGTTTACATCTGGCAGTGCATTAACAGTATTTTGACTGATGATTTTCAGTCTTTCTAGCAGGTTGTTTGCAAAGCAGCATGGCAGATGAAAAGGAGGAAAGTGGCAAACTTGAACAGTATTGCATTTAAAGAACTTAAAAGCAGATTATATAAAAGAATTGTGTGAAAAGAATAGTTTGGACTTCTGAAAAACAAGGAAAAAAGATTTAAAGTTAAGACTCAAAAATAGATAACATCATCATTGAATTCCTCAACTAAAAGTAAATAAAAACACTTAACTTGCTAAGATTTTATTTACTTCAGATATCACAAAGGCTGAAGCAGGCATCCACAGATGAAGATACCGAAGAGGACAGAATGAGATGGCAGAAAGCATATCGGCTCACAGATGAAATAAAAACGAAACTTCGATCTATCTCTAATGGTGGAAATGCTGAAAAGTTGAAGAACACTTGGAGAAAGGCTGTTTACCACAATAAAATGAACAGGTAATTGCTACAAGCTTATGAAATTCATATGCCCTTTGTTTTTCCCCGACCTTTTGCATTGTTTCTTGGTCTGGGCTTGCAGGCTGCAGCAATATATGTCTTTCTGTGGTACTTGAAACATCCTGCATTTTTGAAAGTACAGCCTTTGGGTAAGTGTGAGCATTTGCATCCACAAGAGAAGGGTGTCCTTTCTCCCTCAATTTTCTATAAAGGCTTGGGTCAAAATGATTCTGTGGCCTTCGTATTAATTGTGTCAAACGATTCAACCTTAGGTTTGCCTGGACCAATAACTTAGTCAAAGTCACTTAATGAAATTTCAGGCCTATTTTTGTCAGTAGATTTGCTTTGTTGTGCTCATCAACTCTACTTAGGACCTGAGTCTGGTAACGCAGCATCCTTTCAAAATAAGATGTAAGCTCTTCGTGAGCTTCATCAAAACTGCCTATGACATCAATATTCTGTATGTAACCACCAGTCTAATGATTGGAAGCAAAAATCCAGAGTGAGCATTACATGATGTATTTACATTCTATGCAACTTTATCTATTCATAGCTTTGCCTGATCTTTTATAACTTAATTCCTCAACTCTGTCTTTTTAATTTGAAGATAATTCCATTAACAAATTTTCTTCTTCATCCTTTTATGTTTCACTATGCACTTGTTATGAAAAAAGTTTGTTGAACTGTTGTGACAAATAAACCTTATGAAAAAACCTAATAGAGTCGAAAATTGTTTTTTGTTTTTGTCACAAGACATCAAATGTACGTTGGCACGGAGCAAGAGGCTTCGTGTCATGTTGACAACGATCTTTAATGTGTGCAAAGATTTTATAGGGATATAAAAATTGGATACAACTACTGATTTTATACAATGGCATCGTGTGAGTGTAAAAGAAGTTTCCCAGTTTTCAAGAGTACCTTGATGAAGGAAAGGCTTAACTCCATTGCTTTTGTGCAATGTGCAGAAATCAAGGCTGAATAGCAATATTGAAATTGCACCACTAGCACAGAAATTTATCAACATCTGAGACTACAAAGAATGTCTTTATAAACTCCAGACTGTTGCAAGAGTGAAAAGGAGACACTTGTATAGTTTGATGATGTCTCTGATGAAACTTAACCAAGATAAATGTGTTCCCCTAAGATATATTCACGGTCTGAAATTACTTTCTCTTCTTTGGTTGCCACAAAAAATGATGGTTTTAAAAGTAAACTTGAACTTATTGTCTACAGCTGAGAGTTGACGAGCTGCCATTCATTCCATTTTAAAATTACTATGAAATTACAACTAGGGCCAAAAACATACTGTAGATATTTTTATTTTCAAATTTCTTTCTGAGGGGAACTGCTTTTACATGAACAGAGCAATAGGAAATGCCTAGAATTACTGGCTGTAACAGCATACCTAATTCACATGACTTGTCTCTGTTCCTTATTCACTGCAACCTTAATATATTAATGCTTGAATGCACACAGTCACTCAGACAGTAGGGAGCAAATTTATAGTAAAAATGCTTCACCATAAAGCTGCTGTCAACACTTGATCGAGTGTACATCTGGAGAAAATGTGGTAATGCTGAACCAGAACTAATTCCAGAAACATGTAAACATGCCCTTCGTATGATCATCAAACAGCAACCAGCATGTCAATGTTTCAAGAAGCAACATCTACATTTTTGCCATGATGAAAAGTGAAAACTACTTGAGAGGACATGACTACCTTGCTGAAGCAGTAAAAGAAGTACCATTAAAGGCGCCTGAGAAAATCAAGCCCACCAGTATGTGTAAATATGTTGCCACCACATCACTGTTTCTGAGCATGGACAACAAGCTTGACTGGCTTGCAAGACATCTTGGGTATAGCATTAACATCCACAGACAGTTTTACAGACTGCAGGAATCTTCATCAGAACTTACCAAAGTAGCGAAGCTTCTGATACTGACTAATGATGGCAAGGTGTTGTAATTGGATTATAAAAAATTGGATAACTAAAGGCACTTTCCCACAGGCAAGGAGGGGTCAAGGATCCTTGCTGTGCACCACTGTTTGACATCTGAACTGAGCAAGCAGACAATTTCCAAAATCATATGACAACCCCAGTCACACAACTTTCTATGACAGACAACCAGATAAGTCCAATTTTATTATTTTATTTACTCGGTTAAGGTGGGGGTGATCTCTACATCCATTTCACCCATGTTGCACTAAAAAATGTTTCTTACATCAAAACTAGTTTCAATGTCTCGTAACCTTTTTATGACACACTTTAATAAATTCAGGATACCAGGCCTTGTCTTGGTAGAGGAGGCATGAGACCATCCCTGAATTGAAGCACATTGCAAATTTTACATGCAATACCAGCTGATGGTATTCCCCTTATGGTTAATGCAGATAACATCCACTTCATTCTGGCCTATCCAGTACATTTATTTAGATATAAAACCCAAATGCCGTACTGATGTGAGTGACAACAGCAAGAAAAAAACATAAGGGACAAATTCTTGAGAAGTTCATCAACAGTGATTATATGTTGATTCCCTCAAAGGAAAGCTTTGTGTAACTTCAACTAAGGGGATAGCTGTCCACAGCTTAGTCTTGGACATTTGATTTCTTTAATTTCTGTTGTACTGTGGTATTTGCCAATATAAAAAAACTCAAAGAAAATATTTTTCTTCTGTTGACAAAAATATGTTACTCTTGAATGATCATACTCTGGCCAATAATAAGAATAATGTATAGTTATGGCATTACATTGATTTACAGTATTTTTGAAATTTCAAACTGGTAGTTATTATTTGCACATGCAGTTCCTTGAATTATTTCTATGACAGCAGGGTGAGACGTCAGGTAGGAGAGGTTCACAGGCAGGTCACATAATAGATATACAAGACTATTGTTGTGTAGAATGACGAGATGTCCCACCATACAGTAGCTATGGGCCACAATTTACCAATGTTCTGGTACAGCAAAGAGTTGTACCCAAATAAGAGCCACCCAACAATGGCACTGGCAACACAATCAGTAATGAAGACTTGCCTTCCCTAGTGGATCATATGAAAAACCCCCCCCCCCCCCCAAAAAAAAAAAACATGATCTGAGCTGATTCACTCTTTGCATAATAATGTAATAGGACAACCTTCCCCACAAATCACCGTGAAGTTTGCCTAGTCTAGTATTTCAAGATTTGTCTTGTCTTGTTTGGCAGTTGTTACATCACCAGTGAAGTGATCCTGCAACCTCTTTAGCTGTTAAACTAATATCACAAACCATGCGTTGCTGTTGTAAAAGCAGGGACATGGTAAATTCATTCTATTTTCCCACTGTTTGGGGTTTATATCTGTGTATATAATTCCAAGTGATTTGTAAGTTATTTGTTTGAAGACCAATTAATGATTAGAGATTCCCTTAGTCTCAAGCTTCCTTGTGATCTTTTCAAGCCATTGTTCCATGCATGTGCCCAAGTTGTCTAAGACATAAGAGCCAGATGTGATAGTTGTGAGGCAGGGTAGACATGGGCAGAGCCTGCCAGAATTACAGAGAGCATGAGAATTAAGAAAAAGATGTTAGAGCCCCTTTAGCAGGGAGGCATGAGAGACAGCCTGGTCAATTGAAAACCATATTGGCAAAGGGAAGCAATTAATTATGCTCACTACAAGATACCGTTTCGATGCCTGATACTGGGATTTAATGCCTTCCATGCTAGTTTTATGTTTTTTATTCTGAGTATGAAGTTCCAGGATGGCCTTAACATGAAAACGTGGGTCACCTGACAAGACAGAGGTCACTTGAAGGAAGACAGGTCATGGAAGGAGGCAGATGTAAGCCATTGCACACAATGCAGTTTCATTGGAAGGAATGGAGACTACGTTTTGTGCAACAAGAACAATCTTGAGGCAACATGCAAAGAACAAGATTCAAACCAGGGTCCTTACAACAGCAAAAAGAGAAGAGACTTGAAAGGCACATAAGTAAATTTCACTTGCCTCACTAGACAGTCATCCCATCACAGGAAGAAAATGAGGAAGGTCCAACGGAGGCCCACAAAATCAGGGATCAATGTAAGGGTGAACTGGCGCTACAGAATTAACTTGATAATAGAGTATAAAAGCAGCTTATTACCTACTTGAGGTCTATAATCAATTCAAACATTTCAAAGCAGAAAGCTTTCGTTAGCTGCCACAAAGGACTATAAACCAGGATTAACAAAGGATAGGGAACAGTTGTAGGCAAGACTTTTCCCTACTGTATTAATCCTTATACAGCCGTACAGGTGGCTCTGTCGTAATTTTAAAGTGTGGAATAAACTGATTTCTTAAAATGTCCATCAGTGTGCACGTTTCCCGTCAAGTCAACGTACTGAGAAAGGACTAAATTACACTCTGAGGTGAAAATTGTTATCAAGAGGGATCCAGAAAAGGTGTGAACTCTACTTGGAAAAAATTTCTCCATATTCATGGCCTCACAAATATTTCCAATGAAACATTTGTATCCCAGGAAAATCATGTCAATTCTCCTTTATTTTGTAGCTGTTGGGGTACTTATAGACTGCACATTTATTTCTAACTTATGTAATGTTAAGTAATCAATATGCATTGTCTTTTGAAAAACTCGTCCACATGATGAGTAAACTAGGTTAATGAATGTTTTTCCTTACAAGCCAAGTTTTGGACTCTTGTTTGTGGGAACCTATGATAAAAATTTTAAAAGATTACCCGCGATAATAGGACAAAGAAATTGTGCACTTGAGAGTTAAGAGTTCAATGGAATCACAAAGGTGGTGAAAACCTAATTTAAGAGAAAAATTGAGGTTAAACATTAACCCCAAACAAAAAAGGCTTCATTTTTACTGCAAAATAGCCCTCATGCTAACACTAAGTTAGATTTAATTTCAGCATCACTGAGTGACAACAGCACTGTGGATTTTGTGAATGTCACAAGATAATTATATCAAGATGTCACATGATCATAAAATGTTACTGTTTAAGTGTCAGTCCATATGCCTACATTGTATACACAACGTATGCAAAAACATCACAAATATTTCATATTCTCATGAAAGCTATGTAAAGCAAAATCACTATTGCCAAGACAGTATACTGCCAAAATGTTGAATACATGTCAAAAGATTGAGGGGGTGGTGTTGGAAATGTATATAGTTGTACAGTTTGTTTCTATTTAGGTATGGCACCTGTGTTAATTGTTTTGTGGAAGCATTTACTTTGTACATTGTAAGAATACCTTGGAATGTTTGGTGTGTATGGTATTTAGGCAAGTGAACAACAGTACTTCTGTAGTCTCCGTTGTGTACAGTGCAGTGTTGTTAAGCAAGCAGTGAATACAGTATGTACTATAAGCAGAGGCTTTAGTAAAGTGGAATTACATCAGCGATAGTTTTAACAGGGCAGGGGGGGGGGAGGCGGGATCATGTCTGTGTATGAGGATGTATTGCAAAAGTGCTACTCAATTAGGTCCTACACAAACCCTTCCAGTACATTGAATGTTTACAGGGCCAGATGAGTTTGATTTCCACAAACAAAATTTGACCTCTGGTTACCTCAGGTGGCCTTTGACCTCTACCAAAATGACAGGGTTATTCTAAAATGCATCTACATAATATGAATAAAGAGTATTCATGATACATAATAATGGAAAGATTTTAAAGTTTGACTACAGGTTAGAAGAACACTATAATATTGTAATGAAACTCAAAATGGCTAACATAATACCGTGATATGCTATAGTGTCACACCAGTAGGATTTTGTCATAGCACTTGATATACCATGATATGCTATGTTACTTGACATACCAAGAAATGACTGCATGAACAGTCCAAGAAAAACAATAAGTAAAGGGAAGAAAAAACAATTAAGTAATACATAGCTGTCAGTGCTATGTAGTTACTGAATTAAGTGTTTGATAGTATAAGATACTATAGACCCATTTTATGTATGTCATGTTCTTTATGCCATGCCAAAAAAGAGAAAAAATGGAAAGCAAGGTGGGGTGTGAATAAGCAAGGCACAGATGTACAAACATGTATAAAGTGACCAATCAATATAAGTCAATGTTGCCACTACTGGTGTACAGGATATCTTTTCCTGGGGAGGGGGAAGGGGTGTGAGCTATTTTTACCCCCCAAAAATCTTAACTACTTTAGAAATTTAGGTGATGACTTTTCCAAAAATCTGCCCCACAGTTTTTGCTCAAAATCCTAGAGGTGTAGTCCCTATAAAACCCAGCCTCATATGCCTATGGGCACCACTGATGCTCATACAACATATTATATAGGCCTATATGTGCTGCCCCATAACACATACAAGCTCTAACTTCTGCTTCCAATTCCAACCTTGTTGAGTGAAATATAAATCACAGGACGTGGTTTATTGCCCTGTCAGTATTAAGTAAGGTACAAAAGTATTTAAAAGTTAATAACCCAACTTAACAAAATCTGTAAAAATTTGTACATAGGTATGAAAGCCCTTTGGATGTTTTTTTTTTTTCTAGGCAAGAGTGGAGGAGGGGGGGGGGGGGGATTTCTTAACAGACAAATCTTCATGGGGAATAAACATGGATAAAATACCTACATATAATCTAAAAACCTGTCACTCTTGGTGGTATCAATTATTTTGTCTCTGATATCTGTCCACCTTCTGGTTCTTAACAATGGCTTTTGATCCTGTACTACACTAACATGTAGTTTGTCTGGTGCCCTCTTCATTGTTATGAAACTTCCCAATGTTGACCAAAGAGCATCAATCTCTTCATATGTCCAGTGCCCTGTTTTGTACTGAATGAAATAAAACAAAAACTCGTGTAAAGAATGCATATTCATAAATGTAAAATTCAGGCCTTGAAGGGCAACTGATTTACGATGCTAAGCAACCACAAATGTGGGAAAAGTCCATGGCTTTTAAAGTACAACTCCACATCAGGTGGCTAACCAACTCAACGATTTAGATCAATTTTTTTTTCCCTTTTGAAAGGCCAGTTTAGAGAGGATGGAAAAACCCACCTTACTTTGACCCAGCCGGGGATCAAACCCTGAACCTCGCAGTTGCTAAGCTTCATCGCTTCAAATGCCAGCACCTTTATCCACTCAGCCACATCACCAGCCAGAATACAAAGAACATGAAAGATATGCATTTATAATGATTATATTAAAATGAAGGACAAAATCTTTACCGATTACCCCTGAATTCTACATTTGCAACTCTTTTATTACATCATATGTCTGGAGGGGGAGGAGATAGCCATTACTAAAGTTCAGTGTAAACCCAAATGCTTAAATTTTGATAAAAAGACATTTGCTGTCGCTACAATGCTGATGCAGAGTAAACACAATATCCCCTTTAAAGGGAACCAGACATTCACCCAACTCACCTTGATACATGAACTCAAGTTACAAATGTCATCTTACATTTAATACAAGTATCTTTCATGTTGTTTATGAACATAAATATGGCATTCTCAAGGCTAGCAAAGAGGTTATTTGCTTTTAAAGGGAGAAAGCAGTCACCGTCCAGTACAAGTATCTTTCATAATGTTTAAGAACATAAATATGGCATTCTCAAGGCTAGCAAGGTTATTTGCTTTTTAAGGGAGAAAGCAGTCACCCTGAAGTTTACTTTAAAAAATTTGCTAAATCTTACAGATTTCCACTTATTTCACTCATAAGTATTTTCTGTTATGTCTCTTTATAAAAACAGTGAATATATTGCAAGGGTGGGGAGGGATGGGGGGGATGAGGTGGGGTGGGGTGGATGGGGATGGGTTTTCGCTGGGGTAGTTCTTCCTCTTCTTTTGGCCTTTTCTCTGTGAACCCCAAACGCGGTTTCTCAAAGAGACTTAACTTTGACGTCACTTGACACTTATGTGCCATGTGTGTATGTATTTCACTTTTACAAAAACAGTAATAGTGAACATCTTATTTTCTGTAATAACTGAGTGCAGATTTTAAAAATTGTGATAGGCCCTATAAAAATTCATTTACAATAATCAATGTTGGCCAACGTTTTTGTTTTTTCACTGACAAAGCACCAAAAGTATTCTGTTTGTGGTACTTATGTTAGTTACCTGTCTAGGAGTTTTTGGGAAGGCCCCTTTTGTCTTGGACACGTCCATTATTGCAATGGGGGTGTAGGTTGTTCCATTATTTTCAAGGGACAATTTGTTTTGCTCCCAATTCTTTGCCTGCGCGCCACACGCCGATTACAATTATTGCGCGCCAATTCATCGTAAAATCAGTGTAGCCTATAAATTGAAAATGCGCACGAAACTTCTTCCACGGGACTGACAAACTATGCAATCCAGCCGGGTAGCAATGCATCCATAAATTAGGCCTAGGCCTACTAGACATTTGGAAAAGGCAAACAAGTCAGAGTTTGGATTTATTTTATTCTAAATATCTGCTTTGAAACTGCTTTGGTGCGTCATTTTCGGACCCACCATGCTACTCACTCAGCAACCTAGGCTAGGCTAAAGTAGCCTGCACTAACTTAGTAGGACCTAGGGCCTTGGCACCCTAGCCTAGGCTAGGCCTAACATTATTACATTTACAAGACAGGACGAACACACAAGACTTGGCCAGTATTTGTTCACTCTAATGCTGACTGCGAACCTCATTGAACCCATTAAATCACGTTGTTTGCTGGAGAAGAACATTCAGCACCTCTCTGGGGATAGCTTTGGTTATAAAATCACTTGTGAACGGACTTATTCTAAAAAATAGGGCAGACCGGCTCGTCGTCTTCTCACGTGAATGGCAGAGGCAGTTAACAATAACATTAACATACATACTATTAGTATACCCCGCTCGTCACCCTCGCACAGCTGTACTTTACAGCTGACAGTAGCCTGCGCAGCGATGTATCCGTCAACAGGCAGCGTATTAGGTCAAGCAGAACAAAAAGAGCTCTGTGCAGATGGATACATTCTCCTCATTTGCTGAATCTTACGTAACGTGCATTGTGCAGTGATTGGTTAAGAGTTAACTCGACCACCAATGGTGCAAACTTCGACTAACTTCGGAGGATCCAAGATTTCAAACACGAAAGGGAAGGGGGGGGGTTACCCCAATAGAGCAAATTTCGCACCTATGAGAGCCAATTGTACGAAGCCACAAAAGAAGGTGGCGGTTGGTCTAAGGAAACAAAACTTGAAATTTATGCACTTGAATGGTAATTCTGCCGGGCATCTGGCAATTAAAATAAGCACTACATATTGTTAAGCAGCTTTGGTATCGTCTAAAAAAGTGGTGTCAAAAAGAGGGACTACAGCCGGGAAAGCCCCTTCTGGCTCCGAGTCTCAGTGTAAGTACAATTTTGGTATAATAAACATATTTGAAGGTGATTGAACAACATCTGGACAATTTTAGCTTGGTGACATTCGCGTACGGGACAATATATTCTCACCACGGATCTAACTTTCGCTTGGACAATCTATAGATAGGACCATATGAGAAAACATTTCTTGTCAACAGCCATTTACTGCCCATCAATTTCATCATGAACGTACGAGGCGGGGGGGGGGGGGGGGCAGGGGGGCATATGCCATCCCAGTTCAGGCACAAATAGTCAATCCATTCGGGCAAATGAGGCAGCCAAGAAAATAAATTATGCCCTAATTTATTCAGGCAACTTAGTCCAAATTCTAAATTTGGGCAAATTTTTCCCTGCCCACAAAAATATTAACCTTGGACGCATATGAATGTCATCTCACTCAAGCTGATTTCATATCAGAAGAGAAGGGCTGACCTTTGGGAACCCAGGTAACATTCCATTATGGGCCCGTATGGGCCTATATCAACAAACATATGGGGCCCAAGTATGATTTTGCACCCAAGACTCATAAGGGGCCATATGGGCCAGCCCAGATAACCCATATGACCCATATGGGAAAATTCAGGGGCCCATGTGGGTACATTGCTCCATATGGGACCAGAACTACCCCATATGGGTCATATGCTTTTTACCAAGGAGTCTTCTTTAGCTGGATTTTGTAGTGGTTCCATTAGCGCAATCCGCATGGATGATGTTGTTTTCTCTGAGGAACTGGTTTGTAATAAACTTAGGAGTTTAAAAGCTAGTAAGTCC
>WURT03054017.1:4085-14132 GCA_009936505.3 Holothuria glaberrima
CAATTTTGAGGAAACAAAGGACATAACAGGGTAAAAGATGAAATGCGCATATATGCTGAAGAGACAAAAACATACAATTCTGCAAACTTGTACTGTGTGTCAACTAACACTGTCGTCTCCAAAGTAAGTTGTCCTTTTCAGTTTGTGTAAATAATATTATTAAGCTTTTGAAAGAGAAAAAGTTCAAATTATAATCAACGCTCTTCCAGCTTTGTGACAGTTCTTTGTTTCAGTATTTTAATGTAATATCCTTATTTGATAATGTAATTCTAGGTAGGAGTTCATTTGTGAGGGTGAGGTACTGTACATTGTTGGAATTATTTATAACGGAATACTAGCATCTATGAAGTGCAGCTCTATGTATAAATGTAAATTCACAGGCATGTAAATATTGATAGATTTGATATTAATAACTTTTTTTTTCTTGATGAGTTCCTTTTGTTTGTTTTGGGAGGGTTTTTAATTCCTTTTCAAAAAAGGGTGCTTTCATTCTGTTTTCATAGACTTTCATATTTGACTGCTTTTAACATGTACGTTCAATGTACATGTATGTTGTCATATCCTACTGTGTTGTGTGTCGGATTATTCCAATCGTTTTCATTCGTATGTACTTTTCTTAATGGAAAGATTCTATGCATGGTATGTTAGGGATAAGGTGTTTAGTTCAAGACATTTAGCCTTAAAGGTCATAAGAATGTTTGGGTTCCATTCTGTTCCTTGTTGTGATGGTTATGCCACATTCACTGATACCTGATTTTTGAAAGGGGGCAGTGTAGCCTATGAAGTGTATTTCCTGGATATGTTACTAGCATAATTCTGTGTCAGTGACATTGTATCTTTTAGAGATCAACAGCTGTCTATGAGACACCTTTTGTACACTATACAATGACTTTAGGTTTATGGTGATGAAGATATGACACAGTTCTAAGATCAAATTTAATTTTGTTCTTGGAGGAAAGCTGTGTTGTACTGTAGGTTATGTTCCCTTGCAAAGTATTTCTAGTTGAGGCCCTTGTCCATTACTGACAGCACACATGGTAGGTTGGTAGTATTTATTCTATGAATAGAGGATAAAATATTTTCTAAGGAGCCTTGTGCAGCTGCTTTGCTGTAATATTTCCTGCTTTTCTGTTTAATATTTAATTTTGAACTAATATGAAACTGCAACCCAGTAATTGCCAGTTCTTTATAAAACCAGCTCCTTTTTGTGACATTGTTATCAGCATATTTTACTCTAAGGAAAGAGAGCATGTTCTATCAAGTAATATCTTCTTATCCAGTATTCCTAGCATTTCATTAAAACAAAATTTCCTGAATTTTCCCTTGAATATGTATGTGTTTTGAACATTTCAGAATAATTAGTCTGTGTCTATTATGACCCATTTCACTGACACATCTGAAAGGCCATCACAGCCCCTTTACTCAGTAGTCATGCTGTTTTAACATGCGACATAATCTATCGTAATAAACATTCTCTTTTGGGCCAATTAAATTTTCTGACTTTTCCCATATTTGAGTAATTTTTCTAAAATTCCTGACTTTTCTAGAAAAGAAAAAGTCATTAACCAAGTTTTCCCAGATTTTTGTGATGGTTCAGAACCATGTACATTGAAAACATAATGCACAAATCTCAGCAAAGAAACTAGATAGATTGGTTGGTGACATAATTTTCAGGAGTCTAAGTAAATATTTCAATTATATTAATCATGGTGTACCCATTGTGTTTCATGGATCTTAGTCACTTAGATTTGCAGAATGGAAAATTATGTCAAGGCCTACTAAGCAGTGATTTCATTAATAGTAAAGGTTAATGGCAGATATTATATTTATGGGAAATTCATAGCTACCGTTGCCTTTACGTTGGGAATCATGAAATCCTGCTTTCTGCAAGGAGAAATTAAAGATCATACATACTGCTTCACAAAATCTGCCTACCATGGAAAAAAAATTAGCAACAACTTTTATTTGAAAAATACAGTTTTTGATGCTCTCACAGAAGTATCCCTCCTTGAGGCACAGATTCAACATATTAAGAGGTTCAAGATTATGGTTTGTAAAATGTGACAAGAAAAGACATCATGTATTAGAATCCTGTTGCACAGAATATGCTGATTATCAGTGTATCTGATTACACACTCATGCATAAACCTCAGTATACACAGTCCCAGTTGCATGTTCTTGTCTGATTTGCAAATGCAAAAATTGGGAGCAGAAGCCTTTTTAACTTGGTATAACAAATCTGTTTTCTTATTGAGAGTATTGCACAGAACTGCCCAAGGGAGACATCGATCTGATTGCATATAAATGCACAATTGTGTCCTAATTTCTTGTGTGGACAGACAAATTACAGTTAGCTTTTGATTCTTTGTGTTCTGTATGGATGGTTACATCATGTCAAAAGTGTTTTCCTATCTGAATTTTAATAATGGGGAAGAAAAGGGGGGGGGGGCTTCAAGCAATAACAATTCCTTTTATACTTCATCCCTTCCACCCAACTGCCCATCTCTCCCCCCACCTCCAATTTTAGGACAGAGCTGTTTGCTATTTTGTTAGAAATCAAATATTTGTTTAAGTCAAGTACTGTTTATGTTATAGGTTCACCATTACCATCTGTCTGTTGTGTGTGTCAGCAAGTACTATCATACATTTGCTTCAGCAAGGTAACGATATACATGTGTTGAATGAATGGATAAGTTTATTTTACAGCATTGCATTTGGCACAGGAGCTCCAATATACAAAAAAGGAAATTGTTATTTCAGCTTGGGAACCCATGCAAGCGGTCTATAAAGGTTACAAATGCATGGTAGGCAATTAGCAAATACAAATTGTGTCGCTTTTCACTTCATTGATATTTTCAGTTAAATTGTAACCAATAGACACAGAACACAACATACTTTGACCTAAATAGTAGCCTAATGGGAAATAAAAGGGTAATAAAAAACTCTTCACTTACAAAAAGGGAAATATTTTGTTAGGATTTTAGTTTGTATATTCAAAGAACATTATCATTGATGGCCAAGCATACAAAAATCATAATGAAAAGGGTTGCATCACATATGGGTATCAGTCTTGGAAATGACTCCAATGGTAAACCATGTTGGGGGGGGGGGGGTGAGGTCATTGTGTTGAAGGAACCATCAAGTTTCTGAAACTCTTGTTGGTATGAAACCCATGGCATTATGGTTGTGGATATGAGGCACATTATTACACAAAACTGCATTTGCATGCTCGTGACATAAAAATAGAATCTATCACATTATGCTGGCATTACAGTTATCGGCTGGATGATGTCTGAAGGTTTTTAATAGTACATTAAATTCAATAAAGCTCTCAAATAAAATAAAAAAAGAAAGATTTGACGTCAATAGAGGTGGATTCTATAAAGAGGATATACGTTTAGTTCTATACAAAAAATATGGTGGGTTTATTGCTGTCTCTACGTTTGACAGTTTTCCTATTTGTCGTATTGTATGTGAAGAGTTATTTATAAGCTACAGTTTGTATCAAAAGAATTTTTTCAAACTTATGGTCCAGCCATTATGGTAGGACAACATTTTGATGGAGGGGCCTATATTTGTTTGTTCAAACCTGAAAAAAGCTCTTTCTATCCAACCTCTCACTTGATTGGATGAAATATGTGTATTTATAATGATCCTTGGGTAGCCTTAGGGTTTGTTGGAATTTTGGACAAGAGGTCTGAAGAGCGTCATTGTTGGTCAGGGTTTGAAATACATGCAAAAGGTTTCTGCTCCCACAGATAGCATTGAGGATGATGTTCTGACACCCAAGTCTCTCCTTTCATGGAAATAGAAGAAACCGTTTTATTGCAAATCTGTACTTTAGATTGTTTCCTCATTGTGCACTTTGCAGCCATATCAGAGTATGAGCTACTGATCTTTTGTTGGTGCTCAAGTTGAATATTACCTCAATGCACTGTGAATATATGTTTATAATGCCAAAGATTCATGCGATAAGGTATCGTGGTATACGACTTAATCATTCATTGACTTGTCACGTGTGATATAGTGAGGTACTGTGACAGTTTCATTGACTGTAAAAATGTTATCATAAGAATTTAAGTAGGTTATAGGGTAACTCTCACTTAAATGCATTGTGACTTTGTTGCAGGTGCAGGATTGGTCGTAAGTCTGTGATATGTAATTTAACAAACCCCTGAAAAGAATGCAATAAAATAATATCTTGGGCCCCCTTCGTTTAAAATTGGCGAGGACCAGCAGAAGTTTCTTGCTCAGTTAGTGGAGATTACTGGCTCAGTGAGGGTGCAAAACCTTCCAATTGAAAGTAATCTACATTTCCATAGTGTAAAATGTTATAAACAGTTTAATTAGATGCTTGGATATTTATTTGCCTATTGAGAAAAGGTCAAACAGATTCATAGTCTTTGTCAAAGATATATTTACAGTGAAAACGATTTATGGCACAACCAATATTCTTAACCTTTTTACTTGAAACATTTCTTAGGATTGCTCTTGCAGAAAAGAAGTGGTATTAATAGGTTTATGGTAACAAATATCCGTTGGAGACTTTATTTGTCAATTATAAGGCATGTGTATTGTATGAAAAGTTTGATTCTTTTATAAGCTGTATAAGGGTTGAATTTACACGACTCGAATGCTGTTGGGCAAAGTTAACCTATTATGGCTAAAAGTGTAAAACTGCTATCCCCTTTATGTACAGTGGCCATGCATTGTTGATGTATGTGTATGAATGCTTTTTTTCAGTGCTAACGACCCGTAAATAGTTTGCGCTAAATACTCTCAAGTTTTGTCTTTGTATAACTTTTCGATATAGTTCTTATACTTGTATGCCAAGCATTTTTTGTATACTTGTTACTCTTCTCAACATGTTTGTTTTTTGTAAAAAAGAAAAACATATGCAAAAATTTGTTATACTTCATGTAAAAGAAACAAGGTTTATAGACTGTTATCAGAATGTTGGACAAAATATGTTCTGTTATATAGTATGGATAATTGGCTGTAATGTATTGCGCCGGTATCATGTAAGAAAATATTAGCAGGAGCGTTTCCATCGAACAGCCTTTTGTGGAATATTATCAAAAAGTGCTTTGTTTATATTTAAGTGCATAATGGTGATGTGATAGTGTGTATCATACATGAAGAAGACAATTATTTTAATTCTTTCCTTTTGCTTTTTTTTTAATGAGAGAAATGAACTTTTATCAGCATGACCAACCAGAATCTCTTTGATTTTGTAAATAAAATATTTTCTGCTCTTTTTCAGAAGCAATTTGTGTTTCTTATTTAAACAAGTTGTATTTAAAGTGTGTGAAAGCCTCATGGCTTCAGGAAGACTTCAAGTCTGATGGCATCAATAGGTTTACAAGTAAGAAAGTATGAGATCATCAAGCCTGAGGACTTTAGGAGGCTGAGGGCTTTAGACCTTAAGAAGGGCTACAATCCTGGGGGCACTGAAAAAGGGCCATGTTTGAGGGATTTGGAATGCCTAACTGTAAGGGATTATCTCCAAATGAAGGGTTAAGACAATATTGTACACTGGTGTGGAAAATGCATTTTCAACATATGTTTGACTTTCATGAAAGTTTGTGGTAAAAGTTGTATTTATTGTTCCCATTGTGGGGAACGTAAGCAGCTATATCAAAAGGATGTAGATTGGTACAAAAAATTGTTCCTTATCTTTCCATTTTGAACAATAACTGGTGAGAGAGGTTTCTCACTACCATCTCTAATTTGTGTCAAAACATGCCAGTTTTTAGTGTACAGTACCATTTACCACTGTCAAAGAAAAAGATCATGGCCACTTGATTCTACTCAGATGCAGGGATATGTGAGTTGGCACACTCTCTTCAGTGTAGAGTATTAAAACATTGGTACCCACTGTTTGTGTGAAGTCATTCAGCCTCAGTAATCTGTTTGTTTGCAGATTGTACATTTTTTGACAGGATTTTATACAAACAAACATATGTGCAAGGTAATAAATTTTTTTTAACAACAGAAATCTATCATAGCTTTTTTTTGTCAAATATTATACATTCAAGTATAAAAGAATTGTCTAAAATGAAAGACAACTGATAGTATTCAATATTGAAAATTTGAAATGTTTAAACTGACCCCCATTTTATTAGCTGACAGCATTTATTGTTTGTATGTGATTAGGAAGATATGATTCATATGTGAAAGGGTTAGCTATCCAGTACCAACAGAACATAAGTATGAAATACTTATATGACTGTTAGCTCCTATTTTAGCTTGGGATGAATTTTTCTAATGATTAACCACGGCCATATCTGTTATGTTTTGAAATGTACATGTGCATGTTGTGTGGATCTTGGTTAGTTCTCTGCTGAGTGGCATGGCTAAGGTATTAAGCTAACCACTAACAACATTTCCAAAGCAAATCTTTTTTACATTACAAATCTAGACTATTCCTCGTTGCAAATAATACAGGCTTTGGTTTGCTACATGCTAAATATCAGGAAATAAATTATTAAAAAAAAGTAATATCATATCATAGACATATATACATATATCATCAATGAAAGTGGAATGTGGTATTTTATGTATGGATAGAGCCCAAAGGGAGGCCCTGTTTTTAATTTGTGAACATGATTTATTTGGGAGCATGGAGGTCACGTGTAATGAATTTTAATTTTAAGGTAAGGTTTACTCATTTCTTCCTTTCATGTTTTGTTATAATTATGTCTTGTAACAAGAGGGAATATATCAGAATCCTTCCTCTTTGCAATGTTACATAAAGGGATTTAGAAGAATCGTCTCTTCCTTTTAATTCCTTAATTTTTGGTATGAGGTGAAATTGGAATAAATGTTGAGAAAAAATGTATCTTTTTCCTGTTTTTTCTGTGACTAAAGTCTTTTTAGTCTTCTGGGCATATTTATTTTGAAAGAGTTGTACCACTCCCCTCCCCACCCACTCCTCCAAAAAAAGATGAACATTTTTTCCCTTTTGGTTGTTACTATCCAGCCAAAAAAAAAAAAAAACATTAAAAACTAAAAAAAAATCAGGTGCCCTTTGCTTGCCAGACTAAATTCCACTGTCTTCAAATATGCACTGGCTGCACAAATTTCATTTCAGTAACATGTTGAAGCACTAATTCTAAAAATAACCCAATTGCCTCATTGAGTAGATCCTACTATTACCCATGCTATGATGAAATGATATTGATAAGGGGGAGTCACATATCAATTGACCCACACAATCCAATCTTTACCTTAAAAAAATTACAGAAACTCAACAAACAGAGCAACCTCTTTCACACCATATCATGTACCTATTATTAGAAGTTGTTACTATAGTAACAAATTTGAAAGTGTTGACACACCAGCTTAGCAGATGCATTTACTTAAAATAAAATGATCCTTAAATGGTGATGAGAGCTTATTCAGAATGGTAATCATATCACTAACCAAGCTCATCTATTTATCATCTACTGTAGATATTAAGAGCCTGGATCTTGTTATTTATTCACTGAAACTATGAAAAGTCTCCTCAAAACCATAGAAATTATAGCTAATTTTCCCTGAGACTTGAAAACTTCCAAATCACTTTCACGCCTGCCTAACTAAAAGCAAACAGTACAGCAGTGTGCACAATACAAGTTGTCAGATAGAACTTTTGGATCAAAATTGAAACTATTTATATACCCTGGTCACCAGCTGAATACTAAAGAGTCCTTAAGTACTCCATGCCTGCTAATTGCTTATGGAGCTCTGACTGGCTGAAATGAAAAGCCTGATTTACGAATACATGCCAAGAGAATTACAAGAAATGGCTCTTAGAGGAGCTTTTGCAATGATTGTACCAAAGCATGGAGAGGAAATTACCTTTTCCGGCGTCTTTCATGAGACGGCGGGTTCTCTAAGTAAAATATCTGACATCTGTTGCGAAGTAAAGCCTTGTGGATTTAATAAGCACTGCCTATAAATAGTCACAATGTAATGAAATTATGAATGCACGAGAGGGGATTTATGGTAATCAATTTCTGTCTCTATACATCAGTTGCAGGTATTAACACTTTAATACCACTACTGTTAGATGAAAGGAAGTTCACAGATTTCTGACTGGTCGATTGACAAGTATAGGAGAGGGAATGCTCAGAGGCAAGGCTAGGCTGAGGGCATGAAAAGGGCTAGAGGCCATCAATGTATCATAAGGTGGATAAAACATCAAGAAGTCTGTTCTGACCGACTATTTAAATGGCACGTAATAGTTCTGGAAAAATTGTCTAGTCCTCACTTCTTTTGACAGGTTACCACTGACAACAGAGAAAATAAATTTTGTTCCTGCAAATGCCTCTCGTATCATAAGTAACTACGGAAAATTCCTATCTGTACCATGGAGATAACTTCTGGCAATCTTTTGGTTTCATCTACGTGTGCTGTGCAACGTGTATGCTCAACCTTTCTTGAAAATCTACCCGACACTCACTAGTTAAAAGATCTTCTAGAAAGGCCAGCTACTATTCAAAACCCTATTTATGGCCGGCTTGTAGCATTCTCTTTAATTTTTGGCCCAGAAAAGCCTTCTAGTATTAGGTAAATAGCACTTGCCATGCCTTCTAACTTTCATTGTTTGTCCAGTTAAACTTCACGACATTATAATAGAATAAAAGATTAATACAGAAATCTTATTTAGTCAAATTGACTAGACAGTAGGTATCCCAGCTACACTCCACAAAAATCTGGTTGATTTAAATCTTATCTGTTCAAATGGGCACTGAACCAAGCTCTGGTAAAATATTTGAGTAGATTTTGTTTGTTTTGAAAAGAAAATGGTTTTGAACCGAAACTAGTCAAATATTTGATCCTTTTTTGGTTAAGTGCCCGTTGGATCGTTTTTAGTTCAATTTGAACCGGACGCTTTTAGAGTGCAGAGGATTGGCTGCCTCACTTTTCAAAAGCTTCTCCTGCCTTTGTAATAATTATTGTGAGAGAAAGAATTGAACTGTAAATTCAAAACTGATAAAAGATGCCATGAATACAACTGAATTCTTGACACATACTTCATGTATATGTACATGATGTAGCTTTTGATTTAAACCATTACATACAAAAATCTGTTTTGTATCAGTCCAGTATATAGTCTAGTCAGAAGGTGGGGTTCCCATGCACCCCAAGAACATAGTATTTTTAACTTACATTTTTGGGATCCCAAGAGTGTCTAGTTAAAGGATTTTGATGTTCCCAAGACGATATTGTGTCCCATGGGGTTCATTTGATGCCAAATGGCCTGGAATAGATACAATACGGTATAGCAAAATAATAATGAAAGTAATCCTTAAAAAATATTTTCAACACATTAAACCTAAAAGTCTGTACATATTTTGTAATAAATATTCAGAAAACATTTTTCTGGACATTTCTTGCGAGGTTCAGGCCAACCAAGATGGCAATAATAGCAAAATGGCCGCCCATATAATTATCATAATATATTAAATAATTATATGGGCCGCCATTTCGCTATTTCCACCATCTTGGTTGACCTGAATTCCAACAAAAATGTTCTACAAAATATTTAATTATTTGCAATAAAGTATGGCAATATATTAAGAGCAAGAGGGACAAACCTATTTTTCGTAAATATTTTCTTATTTCATCCTACTGTAATTATATAATAATTATATTGACGACCATTTTGTTATATTCACCACTTTGGTTGGCCTGGAACCTGTGAAACATGTCAAGAAAAATACTTCCTGAATATTTTTAACAGGTTATGGCCAGATTTTAGGTATAAATGTGTTAAAAACATCTTAACAGATTATTTTGTTTATTAATATGAAATATTGTAATTATACCACTGGTGGCCATTTTGCATTTTTCTACCATCTTGGTTAGCCTTAATTCCAACAAAAATGTTTTGAAAAATATGTTCCATATATTTGGCAAAGAGCAACTGTCGCAAATGTATTTTTTAAGGATTATTTCTCCTATTTTTATAACTTATTGAAATTTTAAGGTAGCACACCACCAATTATTCCTCCATTGACTTACACACTAATTTGGGTCCATTTCGTGGCCCCTGGACCC
>WURT03054028.1:3237-14132 GCA_009936505.3 Holothuria glaberrima
AATGATATCTTACGTGTATGCTGGAAACTTAGTAGGCCTACAATGAACACTGTTTTGTAAGCCTAGGCCTAGTTGTAAAGTTTCATAGTATATAAGCATTATTTTCACTGTAATAGTCTTCCATGTATTGCCTGCCTCGTGGTAGTCCATCAATGTCTTTTCTAAGCATGTATGCACTTCCAAATTTGTTAGCAATGCCCATACTTACAGAGGGTGTAAGTCCTTGCTATACCCAGATATGCAGTAGGGGAGAGGTGGGGTGGTTATAATTAACAAGTATATACTGTACATTAATACCTGGTACTGCAGTCACACAAAAATATGCCTACCTATTTTTAATTCTTGAAAATACAATAAAGGATCCATACAGATCAATCAGTACTCTATGTTAAGTAAACCTGAAAAAATTAGGCCAGTCAAATTTTTGAAGATGAGGTAGTCCAATTTTATGGTGGCAGCTGTTGCTTACCAACAGTAGGCATAGTATGGAAAGTCATGAAGCAACCCAAATACTGAGTCAGCAAACTACAGACTTAGACTAGCCAAAGGTTTTTATACAGTTAATTCTAAAGCCTTTGCTCAAGTATAGTCAATTTCATAAGAAAATCTGAAGCTTGGTATTTTCTGGTCAAAACCAGTCTTACTTTTACTTGAGTGGTGAATATTATCAGGCATTTGTCAGGAGTGTTCAAACTTGAATCCTCTTTGATCATTCTAACAACCGTATCTGCTAGGTACTAAGCACCTGTGCTATGATAAGCCCTTGATACAGTATGAAGCAAGAATGTACAACTGTACACCCTGCATGGCCCACACCATTGCCGTGTTTGTCTCCAGTTACGATATCTGCCATTTAATCGCATCTAACCACTTCCATTACCCCAACAAGTTAATGGCTAATGGAACATGAAATCAAGTCAAAGTGCTCCCAGTGTTCAAGTCAACAGTAAATTTCAGAAGAGCTTTACCACTACAAATTTCATACTCTTAAAACAGCCTTGCAAATATTGTTGGCTGATAAGCATGCATGTCACAAAATTTGGATCAAATTCAAGATCTGTAATCTGTAAAGAAAAGGTGAATTAAGTAGGCCTATTTACTCAAACTTTCCACAAATGTGCAAATTTTCTTAATTCCAGCAAAAACAATGCCCTTTCTATAATCTTGCCATCTTACTAATATCATAAATTGAGAAGCCATAGATGCATATCACCGGCATTACTGCTAAACAAGATGCATTTATTCAGCTGCAGCGGTATTACAAATGTCTAGCGCAAATGCATGTAGCATTGAGTGCTAACATACCATTACTGGTACTTCCTATAAAATTTGTGCCTTGTAATTTTATTGTAGTACACAAAACTGTGTGCTTAAAACTTCCTGCATCCTGATTCATTTCTTGTGTAAAAATGTTTACCAATCTTCATTCTTGCAGCCTTCATAAAATACTGTTACTGTACTTTGTATTATAATCTCTCTGACATTGCCTGCCTTTCTATTTAATTGAGATTTGTGAAAGGAGAAACTTACTAATGTCCAAAGACTTTCACACTAATATATTTTTCTAACACAATTAGCCTGTACATATACTGTATGCACATGAATAATCATATTATATAACTTGTAATAATAATAACTAGTCTTGTATAGTGCAGACTCCAACAAGAGTTGTTCAATGCGCTTCACGAGTACTGAAAGGTGCAAAAAATTAACAGATTCTAGAGAAGAGAAAAGTTTTAAGACTATGCTTGAAATGAACAATAGAATCCAAAGACCTAACTTCTAGAGGATGGGAATTCCATAAATGGGGTGCAGCATTCAGAAAGCTACTGTCACCGAAAGATTTTGACCTAGGGACCTGAAGCTGAAAATGGTAGTGCAACCGCACTGGTCTAACATTAGCTTGCTGATGTAATAGAGCACTGAGATAGGCTGGGGTTCCATTTTTAAGGGCCCGAGAAACTAGAAGGAGGATTTTGTAGTCAGTAGGAAGTCTGATAGGGAGCCAGTGCAGTTCTTCCAATATACGAGTGATATGAGTAAACCTGTTAGTCCTCTGCACTATACGAGCGGCAGTATTCTGAATTCTTTGCAATCTCGCTAACTGAGAGATAGCCACATCAAACAGAAGAGAATTTACCATAGTCAAGCCTACTCAAAATTACAGCATGGACAAGTTTTTCGGTTGCAGGTCTATTGAGTATATACTACAGTATATATCTTACATACTAGTATGTACGTGTGTCTACATGGCCAACAGTCATTGAAGGGTGACGACAGTCACCACGAGGATTTCCTTAATACAGTACTTGTCAGAACAAGTATGGAAATCTCCTAGAAGACTGACGTCATGCTACTGTATACATATTTTTGCATTGTACACACATACATACTACTATGTAAGATGCACAGACATACTTTCAAAAGCATTGTAGATGTATACTATATGATACACAAAAAGCAAGTCACCCTACATGATATCCCTATGTGAACATGCTTTGCCATTGACCACAACACGGAGAGCGTGAGACATCCCGGATATTATGGCCGGGGGATGTGAAAAATTTGTACCCAGTGCAAAAAGGCTGTGATGGAGGAGTGTAACAGAAACACACATAGGCCCCCTATTTTCTGCGATCACGGAAAAAAAGGGAATTGACCATTTTTTACAGAAAATTACGGAATTTGCGATTTGTTATCGTGACCACAAAATATTAAAAATGAAACATTTTTTCATTTTTTAACAAAGTATATAGACATATTTTCCACAGAACAAGCACTGCTAGGAGTGGTCTTGGGGACATATACACTTCTGACTAGTGTTTACACGGGGCACCCGGGTACCCGGGTCCCCCGTATCTGAAATAATGCTGTTGAACAAAAATATTTCCTTCTTTATCAATGCCACGGATAACTGTACCAGGTGTTTGCCTTTTCATTTAAAGTAAACTGAGAGGGAGAATAAATTTTCATCATGAAAAATAACAAGAGTTGTCTTTTGTCTTACGATAGAATTATTTTCTTCCCGAATCTTTTCTTAGTTTTCTGTTGTAACCTATCTTCTTTCAACGCCCGTTTCAGTCACGTAACCCTTCGCACAATACATAACCTTGGCTATATACTAGTAGCATAAACAGTGAATTACGTTTTGTACAAAGCACAGCACAGCAGCTTCTATGTGGCACTGTGCTGTCTGTACTAGACAGTCTGTTCACTGTGTGTAGAGCACTCCACATGGTCAGTGTCAGTGTCAGTGCAGAATTGCAGACAAGATCGGTTTTCAGCAGTGATGGGCTGTTATGAGAAATTTAGTAGCCAATCATTCGTCTTGAAATATCTTTGATTCACCATGCCATAGCTCTTAGAGCAATCATGTCAGCAAGCATCCATTACGAGGTGCCGTAATGTGGGCCTTGTGTAATATGCATGCATCTGTGTCTTCACTCACTGTGTAATATACGTAAGGCCATAAACTGCACAGTCAAGTTCAAGTACATAGGGTTGTGCTGCACTACTGTTGAATTGTACCTTGAGTATTGTGTACAAGGTGCCTAGTAGTCAAGTGGAAAGTGCTGACGAAACTGCTTGAATGCGGTACTCTTGGAACGCTTTCGCTTTCAGTTTCTAACTTTAATGGGAGGGGGATTAGGAATAGGCAATATTAGTTCGTTTGACAGTTTAACTGGTAAAACATAATGTGAGTTGTGCGGCAATCGAATGTGGTTTTATTTGTTGCCTTGCATACCTATTACTGTAGGCTAGTTACTGATCGTGTAATGACTGCAGCAGTCTGTAATATAAAGCCCATTAGCTTTTTTGATGGCAAAAAATGTTATGGCATTCCAGCTTGCAAATTATAGATTTCAACATGTGTACAAATGAAGAGATCAAAGAGAAAATTTATTTCGTATTCAAATCTTATTTGAAAGAGACGCTATAAAAACAAATTCCACAGGTGAAATGATTCAAATGATCGTAAGTTCATTACCTCGTACGTTCACTATCGTTCAGGTATACACAGAACAGGCCTACTATGTAGCCTGTGTTGGAAAGTAATCGTACGTACACAGCGACATTGTTACGTCACTACACACTATTTCCGGGTACCCAGCGGGTATGGACGAGCAGGTACCGGTTCCCGTTTTTTGTACCTGGTGTAAACACTACTTCTGACGTACGTATCTGATTCGAGAACGAGGCAATAGATCCCACATTTTATGTGACGAAAATATATTCTGCCAGCTTTCATTCACCGATCACGTCAGAAGATTCCGTGTAAAGGGACCAGGTCAGTACTGGATTGTAGTAGTGCTAAATTGTATATTAGTAGCCTATTCACCCAGTTCTTTGCAAAAATATGTTACTACCTTACCACTTCAGGGCCACTTAAAATTCCACTCAGTTTACTTGACGTATGCATCTCATGGATCCTTAACGATATGAATATATTTTTGTAATATGTCTTGCCTAAAACTTACGTCTTATTTTAAAAGATTCCCCAAATGAAATGCAAAACTCGTTCCCAATAAATTCCCATAATCGAAAAACTGTGTTGCCGGTGGTGCGTGATTTATACCCACTTCCCTTCTTTCGTTCATGACCAACGCCCTATGTAACTTACAGCGCGGGCGATGCACTGGCCTTGTACTATGTATTACACACCGTATCTCGGTGTACTTGCGTAGGTGAACTTCAACTTCAACGTGCGGAACACACACGTTGCATCTTGCAAGAGAAAATGTAAGTCACGGAAGATCACCGAATCTTATAATTGCCGTTTATATCTGAAACGGAAATCTACCGAAAAGGCAAAGTTGAAAACAGAAAAAACCGAATGTGAAAAGTGGAAAACCGAATTTACCATTTGTGAAGCGGAAAATCGGGGGCCATACACACAGCACTGTTCAAGGGCTAGCGACATGTGACTAAAGAGAGAACGTCACCCTATTGTTAAAACGAGGTTTGGTCAGAGGTTTCACCTGGGGTTCGATCATGCCTGGGGTTCCGTCAGGGATAAGGTTAGGGTTACGGTTAGGCCTAAGTCAAGTCAGTTTAGCAGTTAGGTCAGGGTTAAATGACCTCTTAAATAAGCAATGTCCAAAGTACTTATGTCAAGGATATCATACAAGGGAGTACTATTTAACCATATTTTGGGGTTTAGAGATGACGTTTTCTCCTAGACTCCTGTGGGCTAGCGTAGGCTTAGCCCTTGAGCAGGACCCAGCATTACGTTCCTATACTACAGTATACACTCCATTTCTGCGCCCTTGCCTGGCATACACAAAATTTCAACTCATTTGCCAGGATGCGTGGGTCCCATCATCCTCGGGTCCTCAAAAAATTACCTTTTCTCACCAAACTTAACACAGATGATCTATAGCATCACATTTACCTAACACTCAAGTATCTTCATAAAAGAATCCCGAAAAGTAGTGAATTTTTGCTCGATAATTCTGCTCGTAACATTAAGTCAAGGTGCAGTTCTTCCCTTAAGGCAGCTTCACACTTGATCTTGTTTTGGGTCAGAGGTCACGCAGTACGGCAAGAATTTGCCTACTTAAGGCTACCTCCTTTTGCATAGAGTACTCTGCACTGTACCCCTTATATCGCACAGAAAAAGCGGACACAGTTTGCTTCGCAGTGTTATTGTATCCGTTTTGGCATATGGTACATGCAACAATTAACTGAACTAGTGCAGCAGTACACTTGTGCGGGCTGTTACACTTTTGCTACCCTTGTCAACGGTCTGCTTTTTTCAGTCATGCACAGAAGTTACATCTAAGCGAGAGATCAAAACTTCTAAGCTTATGGCAACAAGTTTGGATTATTTTGCCCAAATTTGCCATGAAACTGGTCTTTTTAAACCATTAAGAAGGTAACTATAGTAGTGTTGAGCCGATTATCAGGTGCTCTTATCGGTATCAGCCGGTAATGGCTTTATTGGTTGGATATCGTTATCAGCTAAATCAGCAATTGCCGCCCATAACGGCAACTGATATTCTAAAACTCCCCTTGCATTACTGCCAATTTTACGAAAGTCTGGGTGTCCAAAATTGTGACCAGCAACGATCATTTCCCCTACTTTTCCTCAGTGAAACACTAGGCCAAGCCTTAGCCTAAACATTAGCAAACAATGCCAGAGGAGAAGCCGTTAGCACTGTTTTCTTAAGCGAGCGTTCCATGCAGTGGTCTTTGACAGGGCAAGTTATTTGCGGAACTTGCGTAGTCTTTACTGTTCATCATACATACAGGTATGTCATTTCTAACATTAGGCCTACCATGCAATGAAGAATTCTCGCCGATTTGTTCTTTGCACACTTCACACAGTTCCTTTAAAAGCCTGTAGAATATTTCCAACATCTACCGCTAAAAAAATTTGAAAGATTCCCTGAAGGAATCATAATTCCTTTTGCCCCAAATGACTTCCAAAACAGAAATCTTTCGACGTACATTTCATTTCTGTATAAATTTTCCGCGGTTCGCTTGGGCGTTTGGTATGTGGCTCACGTGACTTGCTCAAAATAAACATACTAGATACAGTACAAACGACAGTGTGGGCTCTCAGTACACACGTTTTACAGTGCAACACGTGCACAAACATCATGGAAGACCTGTCAACTCTCCCGCTTTTTATCCAGATCTCCTGGGCTCCCAGTTTTATGCTCTATCCTCTCAGTTTTTAATTTCCCATTTGCGACATTCGTTCAAACAGCTAAAAAACAGCCATTTTCATAATTGGGCAGAAAAATAAACTGCCAAAATCATTTTCTTTATATGATGTTACTTCAAATTTTTGTAACTCTACTGCATGTATGGGCCGATATACATAGTGTATATGCTGTTACTGTATAAACTATACATGTATGTATAGCTGCAGCATGGAAATAACTAACATGAGCAGTACTGAGCACTGTGTGCTGCGATACAAACCGTTGTGCGTTAACTTGGCTACACGTTTTTCTAATAGTCTATCATTTCAGTTGGCCTCCATATCTTTCCAACAATCTCCTGGTTTTTGGCTTCAAAAAATGAAAATCTCCCTATTTTGGGGTCAGACAGGCTGACAGGTCTGTCATGGCTTCTTGAGCAACTAACTGCCACGCCGTTTCTGTGTGAAGGATAAGGTGCGGTCCTTGTGGTAATTATTTATGCAAGAATTTACTGCAAAGACATGCTCAGACTTATAGTACGTACTACATACAACCTACTATACAGTGAAAAGGACCACCAGTGCACGTAACATACACAGCACAAGGCCAATGTCATTTTGAATACATGTACTACAGCATGCATACTCCGTATTTTACAAGAAGAATCATGTACATAAGTGTGTATGGTGTATGGCTAGATTACCAGTACAGTGTTATGTCATATTTTGCACTTCATCGGGAATTACAGAATTATACGCAATGATCGAACTGCCTTTGCCTTTTTAAGAAATGGGAAGCTGAAACTCAGCAGGTGTTGGTAGAAAGAATGGCAGCTTTATGACAGCCAATCAAGGGCGTGGATCCACCGCTAAAAGTGAGGGGGACTTTTTACAATTTGCGAATCTCTGTCCTGGGGAGGGGTCTAAGGGGAGGGGTTCCCTCTTAGGGGTGGGGCCCCCCTCCCCTTTGGAAAATTTTTGCTCACGTAAGGTGGGCTAGATGCAAAATGGTGCTACATTTGGTGCTAAATTTGTACTGAATATATCACGAAGAATTTCTACTTTTTTAGGAAGTTTTTTCATTTTGCTTAAAGTGAATTTTTACTCAGTCCTCAGGGTACTGTAGATCAGAACTACATTTCGTGAAGTGAGTGAACAGTTTCACCATTTACAAATTGCTGTCCTGGCTTTGAAGAAAAAATGAAATTGGAAGGTGCCATATTTGGGCGAAATTTAGTTTTTAATATGTAGTGTCAATTCGTAATCACAGGTTTAGTTTTCATAATTTTTGAGAAAGTGGGGGGGGCTTTTTGGCGATGGCCCCCCTTCCAAAAAAGTGAGCGGGGCGCGTCCCCCCATGATCCACGACCATGCAGCCAATCACTGGACGTTGAGTTTTAAGTCCGCGCTATCATGAGTACATTCCTTTGGCAATGTAAACATATGGCCTTACAGACCTACCTTAGCAAACGTCAGCTTCACTTTCATGTAATGTTTGACTTTGTTATGAGTATTGGTATCGGTATCTGGTCAATATTAAGTTTGTCTTATCGGTTATCAGCAAGTTCCAATGTCACCATTATCCGCTCAACACTAAACTATAGTATGTAAGCAGGATTTGAAGCATTGTGTTCGTGTAAATTGTTACAGGAATCATATAATCACATTTTAAAGCCCTTTTTGTGGTTTGGCTTAAATGGTTGAAAGGTACTTAGTAAGAATCAGTGCTAGGAAATGTCGTAGCATTACAACTTTAAACTTTCAACTCCAAGTTAAAAGTTCAATGACAAGTCAAGTTCCAAAAGAGCGAGGAAGAAGTAGCGTAACAAGTGTGGAAAGAAAGGATGGTCAGTGGGATTCAAATGTGGTACACTGCAAGAATACGGGGGCGCCATGCACTGTAACTGTATTGAGAGTCTATGCCAACGATAAGTACAGACTAATTTTACGTACAGACTATCTCCATTGCGTGTATGTCTATATACACATATTATATCTCTATACATATACCCTAGGGTATACGTAACCCTAGTCCTCAGTAAAGAACTGTGTGTCGTTCGTCGAGAGGATCGGCCATCTTTTTGTAGGTTAAAATTGACTTCCTTCTTGCAGCAAATTTTGGACATAAAATCTTAATTTACTTTCATGACTATTCTTATCCAGATCTTCCAGGATATTTGCAGTTATTTTTGATCACTGAGATCTCCTACTGTAGAACTTAGACCACAAAGTTTGGAATGAAATGAGCAACTTTTTCGCGCCGTAAAATTCACTGGGTGATTAAGGAACTTTGTTACATCAGTATGCTAATAAGCTTTATTATTATGCCATAATAGAATGTTTACATTGGCAATAGCTATGTAGTATGTATAGGAACTACAGTAATCAAATGTTCTGTGTGACTTCACAATTATGTACACGACATTCCCATATCAACAAATATTTCTAACACAACAGTAAATTTAAAAGAAGTGGCAAAGTTGATGATTTTATTTCAAATTTTCGAAACTTTTCAGAGGTTCAAAGTGATCAAAAATAGCCGCAATACTTGTATAAGAAGTGAAAAGGGTTAAATTTGGTAGTAAATTAAAACTATAGGCCCTAGTTTTGCTGTAGGATGAGAATCAATTTCGACCAGCACTATGCTGGTCGAAGACCCCGGGTTTTTCAATTGAGTGTAGTAAGGACCGTATATTGGGAGCTATTCCGCAACCTGCCATATACAGGCCTTTACTGAAAATTAACGTAACCCTAACCTTAAGTCTATGCGTACCACTTATATAACCCTATCCCTATCCGTATGCGTACCACATAACCCTACATCCCTATCCCTGTGCATACACGATACATCACTTCCGGGCACTGATTCTAAATTAGAGCTGGTTGAAATTTTGTACATACCAGCCAGTGACCATAGTAACGAGTGACTAGAACTTTAGAAGGAGCGGATTATACAGTCACAGTCACGTTCAGTGGCTAGCGTAGGCTAGGCTAAGTCTAGCCCTTGAACAGTGCTGTGTGTTTCCGTTACACTCCTCCATAGGACTGTGTAACGAAAACGCACAGCACTGTTCAAAGGGCTAGGCCTAGGCTAGGCTAAGTCCAGCTGGGGTTCTGCCTTTGCCTTTCTTGAGGTCCCCAAGCTATTCAAGGACTGTTCCTTAAACAGGAGGAGAAGTCTTGAGCACACCGAACCCTACACGTTTGACTCCACCAAAGAGGGAAGGATAGTGGAGTATTCTTCCTGATCCAGATCCAGATTAGCCTAAGTTCCTTGTACACGTTTCGCAGAAACCATACACACACAAAATAGTTATGATCACTCAAGCCTGACCAAATTCTGCCCATCAGTGCTAGCTTTCTACAAAGCCTAAACCCGTGTAAGTCTATTTTGTTACCTTTCACTCGAGGAATATCACTTCAAAATCTCCATAGCTTTCTTGTGGGAAGATTACACTTCTTTCGTTCAAACCACTTCTTCACCCGGTCGAAGCCTGACTCTCTTGCAGTTTTTCGTTTAACAGCAGGAAATCGGATCCAAAAGTTAGTACTTCCTCATATTGCATAAACTACGGACCAGCCGTTCCTATCTACTTACTCATCGAAACGAAGGCGCTGCAGCACTTCTGTCTCAAAGATTACAAGCATAGACACCAAACTCCTATACCTACACTGTTACGGAATTTGGTTCATCATAAAGGCTCAAATCTCGGGGCGGAAGTGTGGATTTGACATACGCGCTTTTCTATTCGGTGGTGTGCGTATAATAATAGACACGCATTACGGAGATGCCTTTATGTTAGAATAGGGTGGCTTGCGTGAGCGTTGCATACGCGTAGATTCCGCAGAATACAATTCCCTCTGGGCTTTTTATACAGAAATACTTGACGCACACTTCTGCCTGCTCGGAAAATTAACACGCTAGTTGATTTCCCGTTGTGAGCGCGTGAGAAATTGAACGCGCATACAAAAGTGCGCCACTTGAAGATACCATAGAAACTGACCAATAAATGTTCATGAACTTGCAAATCCAGTTATTGTCCGTTCATGTTCGAGTGTAGGCTACACATGTGGAATGTCGGGATGAAGAAATTATTGAGGAGTGGTAACCGTTCCGAAATAGCAAGTATTAATACTTTTGTAAGACATTCATTTGCCTGTTTGTTTTTAAAACGACTGAACAGTGATCAGCACTTCCGCCCCGATATTTTGGCCTCCATGAGGAGTCACCGCGCCATTTTAAGTT
>WURT03054061.1:0-14132 GCA_009936505.3 Holothuria glaberrima
GGGAAAGCAGTTTTCTACCAAATGGGGTAATGTGAAAGAAAAGGTTGAAAAGCCATAATTTAGATGGTGTTGAGGCATATCTGCCTACTTCGAAGCGTCCCTGTAGGTCATTCTCGCCCCCTCTGACCGAATTCCATGTCTGCCATGCACTGGCCTCGCCCCCCCCCCCTTGGCAAATTCCTAGCTACGCGCCTGTAAAAATATATCACTAACTTTTGTGGCATAGATATTTCCTACTCGCAAGTGGATGTTTGATGCCACCTGGGAGTGCCAAATGGCGAGTGTGTTCGAAATTTTTGTCGAGGAATTTAGCAGCTCTGCTGTGGTGAGAGACTCTGAATGGCACATGTTGCTGACCGTATATATGAATAATTTCTGTTGTAAATCAATGATTGCATTAGTACCTGCTATTGCAAAAATCAGAGAGTCGAAGATGTCTACGCACTTTAATGATTTGATTATAAAAAATCGGAAGCATTATAAATGTATGAAAAGACTACATTTGTAGGCCAGCAGCCAGAAAAGGTACTGAAGGCAGGGGCGAAAATACTTCGGGGGCGGCGGGGAGATAAACTAAAATGCAATTTTTTGTATTTCTAGGAGGGGGTAAATTCATACGAGCTTGTACATTAGTTTAACTGCTAAGGCTAGTTTAACATTTGTTGTAAATACTTTTTCTGAGTCCACTTTCTTTACTTGAACCCGCCTCATTTTTTACATCTAATACTTTACAAGCGTCCTACTACGGTACTTAACTTATATCAAGGGCCTGTCCATAGTTTTTACAAAGAAAAAGGGAAGAAGGTGGAGGGGGTAATTTCATGAAGGCAAAGTTTGAACCTGGAGCGTTAAATGTACAGAACTTTGTTGGGGGGCGTTTTGGTAAAAAATTAAATAAGGCACTTCTAAATGGTATATTTTGGGATCTAGTGATCATACTGGCAAAGAAGAACAAATTAACTTTGAAGTGCAGCTTTTAAACCTTGTTAAACAGAAAGAAATTCAGCCGGAACCCCCCCCCCCCCGCCCCTCCTCCCCCGGACCTGCAGTGAACCTTTATATAAACTGTTTAGGTCTAAACAGTACCTGCTAAACGTGTTTAGAGTTAAATCATGTTTGCAGCTTGGATCCAAAAACTGTTCAATTGCTAAACACCTTATACAGTGTATATAGCGGAAATCTTACAAATAGTGGTTGACATCACTGAGAAGTTGTGTAAATGCGACTGGCCTCGCCACATCCCAAAGCTGAACGGCGCATCTAACAGTCAACACCTGTATTCTATACAGTGGCCGCTCCAGAATTTTAAAAGTTGGGGGGGGGGGCAAATTGAGTGCCCAAAAAATGTTGGGGCAAAAATATTTTCGTACTAAGCGCGAACTTTGCCGGGTGGGGTCCAGGGGCCCGCCTTAGAGCCCCTGGTGGGGTCTAGGGGCAAAGTTCCGGTGGGGGTCCAGAGGGCGAAGCCCCCGGAAGCTCTGACGTTTTAGCATTTCTTTGGGTGAAAAATTAACTCTCTGGATAGGTATATTTTTGTTCATATTGCATCATCAAATGCAAAAACTCCAAATAATTTCCATGTATTAGGTTATTGCACCCGTCAGACCACTACTCTTTTAGCGGGTAGATTCTAGCGTATCTCTGGGTGAATAAACAAGTCTCGGGATACTTTCCTGAGATTGGAATGGGAAGGGTGGGGAAACTGGCGGGAAACTGTGGGGTCAAGGCAGAAATGTGAGGGGGGAATGTCCCCTCACGCCCCACGTAGAGCTGCACTCAGATAAGTCATTACTACCCACTACGAAACAATTGTAAGTTTAAGTCAAACTTTGTATTCTACATGACCCTTCAATGTGGTGTAAGGAAACATAAACCCAGTATATATATCGAGTCAGAACAAAAGTTAATAGTGACAAATAATAAAGCTTACTCTAGGCAATCAGGGAGTACTTGCTCTCAAACATGTTAAATGAAAAGTCATTCATCTAACCGCTGTATGATAAGCTGCCACAAAGCTACCAACCTTGTTGCCACAAATCCGGCCACGTTACCACAAATCCCTCCAGATGGCGTAAAACATTTCTAACAAAAGTAGCTCTTCTTTCACCAAACATGAAAACGTGTTCAAAACTACTTCAATTTTTTTTTACAATGTAGTTAGGTAAACAAACTGTTATTATATGTTGGTAATGGTCTCGCGTTTCTAGATATTAATGTTTCATTTACTATGTTCACGTAGTGTTGTAAAATTTTATCAACTTGAGGGACCAAGAAAGTTTGATTTTTTGTAAAAGAAGGAAAACGATGTACGGCACACTGAATTCTGGTAAGGTTAACTGGCTGTTGCAAGAATGTAACCATTCGCAGTATTTCTCGAGCTGGATTCTCCTTCAGTTCTTCATAGTACACTATTAACAGACGTTTGACGGTGTTTATCCAGTCCACTGCCATGGCTGTCCATTCAGGGAATCTTTTCCTTAAAAATCCTCTCCATATTACTACAAATTGAGTAAAATAAAATTTGAAAAAAAGTAATGACTTTAGTTGAGGAGACACATTAGAAAGTTTTCTTTTCTTAACTGAACAAGTTAGGGAAAGAACACTAAACCACTATCTAAGCTATCATGGCTCATGTGATAGAAAATTGAGTGCCGCACTACTTGTTTACTTTGTTTTTACGTCTGAAGCTACATGAGCCATAAAAGCTTAGTATTCAAGGCGGTCACACGGAACGCGATAGACCTTGGTTCAAGTCCTGGGAGAAATCTTCCGAGTGGAAATTGTACGGGTTGTCCAGTCTGCTACGTAACTAGTATGCTCACCGTCCATGTGACGTTGTCTTTTCATGAAATAAAAGTTGAGTCAAGTCTTTAAATTTAAAATCTGAAACCTCTTTCAAACTATACAAATCGGTTAACAAAGAACTTGCTATTTTGCTGCTGTCATTTTGTATTATCAAGCTGGACTTGTGTACGTGCACTACTAAAGTTCCTCTGTTAGCTGATAGCCAGATAGCGTCCATGGAACATAGCGGTTGCGATATCATGACCGCTAGGGGGAAAGTTGAGAGGTAGTAACCCTATCTATGAAATTTCAATCGCCTATTATTCCATCGTTGGTTAACATAGTAAGTCAAGACAGGTATAAGACTGATTGAACTTCAGAACGAAAGCGAACATCAGCTGCATTTATATGTCCAAATAGAAATCTTAAAGGTCTGTAGACATGTAAATATGATGCTTGCCTATTTGGTGTAAAAAGCATTAAAAATGATAAAAATAGCCGCAATTCCCATTAAAATCCATCAAATATTGACCATTTTACAAGACATTTGCTGTTTTTCACCTACATCATAAATATACATGAGCTTCTTATGCAAATTTGTGACGTACAGAAAGGGATCTGTCAACTGGGTGTAATGTTATCCTTTGTTAGTTTAGCCTTCATTTCAAGGACAGCTGTAATTTTGGGATGCCCAGAGGGGTTAATCTTGGAAGAAGCTATTTAGTTCTTTGAAAATATCCACATTAAACATCAAACAAGAAACAAGCTATTAAGTAATTAACAGATAATTTATAAAGGAATAACAAAAAAAAAATACAGACACTGTGCAACACTCCAAAACACTCCATATCATATTTTTGCATAGCTAATGAACAATTCCAACAATTGGTCAAACTTTGAAGAGAAATATCTCGAAAACGGTAAAAGATATTCAAATAATTTCAACTGATTTCTGATCAGGAGATTTTAGTCTAGCTTTGTTGAGTAGAACAACTGAATTTATTACATGTCCACAGACCGTTAAAGAAAAAAATGCAGCAACCATATGATCTCCTCCGTATCCTTTTTCATGAATGGCTCTTTTCAGTCATGTGGAAAAAAATTTGTTACCAAATTGTTAATCCATGTAGATATATACTAATTTCACCCTAAATATTTAATCTTTGTGTTTAGAAACATCAATTACAGAACTTGGAAGTGAAATAAAAAGAGAGTTAAAAGATATAGCTGATGTTTCACGCTTAATTTGGGGTGACTGCTTATTTCCTTTAATGGATTCATTAAATTTACTATTTCAGAATTTAAAACTTATATCTACATTTTTATTCAAATTTTAAATGGTTGCCTTCAAAGTCGATATTTTCTTTCAAAGTCGATATTTCCCCATAGAATTAGGTGGAAGGAAACGTCTTACTGTTAAGCGTTCGCTTCTCAGGTCACGGGCAGTTGGAGAAAAAATATCATAGCATATCATAAACGGCCCATATACCTGTAAATTAATCTTCGTATTTGAGGTTCCTTTTTCAGATTTTTAAAATATACATTTGCCAATTTTTCCATAGAAGGAATCATTTTGCATACCATGATTAGTTTTCAAAAGTTGTATCGTTTCTTCTTCGGATCTATTGTGGTCTCGACTGCACCTCAAGAAATCAGATACCGCAGAATTTATTGGGTTTCTTATTAAAAGTATGGCGCCCTCTCTGAAGAATTTTATTGTTCCCCTGTCATGTTCGTGCGTCTTGGTGCAAACGCCTTGACCGTTTTTGTAATCGACGAGGTTGCCTTTAAATACTGTCAACAGAATGAAAATAGAGAAATATAATGATTATTTAAGAATACGTTATGAAAGTGATTATATTTCGTCTATTAAAAACGACAAAGTTGGTCAGAAAGGGACGGTTTGGTTCAAATTTTCAAACAAGTTATATCGATAACCACCATTTTATTTTATATACTTTCACGCAGTCAATGTAATCAAAACTGTTAAATACAGTTTAATGTATGAATACTCAATACGTGCTTCAGGTTGAGATTAGACCATCAGCGAACAGAGGCAAAAAGGTTTCCCTGTAGGAGGCTGTAGGCGATATATTTGCTATTTTGTGACCAAAGGGAGGTTATTTTTGGAAAAACATGTAACATTTTAGAATCAGAATTCCAAGAGAAAAAATGCTGTGGTCCCCAAAAGAAAATATTCCAGTACTTGTGTGGCAATACAAGGAACGCTTGGTTATCTTAAGAATTACGACGGTTTCAGAGTCTACAATTTTCATGTCGGCCCACGTCCAGGCAATAGTCGAAAACATTGTTTTAACAAAACAGTCATTGCCTGTTGTATCTAAGGTTGAACTATCCTGGCTTGCACTGGTTGAACTGGTAACTTTGGCCAGGCCAGTGGCTTCAAACGAGGTGAAATCATCCACGAAAAAATCTCGCAACACAGAAACAGGCGGAAGATAGGAAAGCCAAGCCATGGTACAAATTCAATACTAAATAATACATAAAAACTGGAGCTAGGAGGGGTACAAAATACATGATGCAGCAATACCCTATACGGCTCACTACAAAGTTTTTGAACTATCAATATTACCATATGCTAGGAAACTGCATCTAAGGTGGTTGAAATTTAAATGTTCCTAGGGGAGGACACCAGAGCACAGTGTCATGCAGGCGCGTAACCAGGAGCTTAGGGCGAAGCCTGTGTGCAAACTATTTAAGCGTAGCGCCACTATGTTTGGCGGGATAACGCGTACAAAAAATTTTGGCCGAAAATGCCTCCTCGATCGCTGGAAATGGTACCTCCCAGGTCTTGAAAGTTGCTTCTAAACATTTTCTATTCTATGTACCTAGCGATATCATAAAAAAAATCTTAAGAAAAATACAAAAATATGCCCTATGGGTTGGCTGCCCCTTGACCCCCTTGGCTACACGCCTAGTGCATGGACCGTGGACCGATGAACGTGAATTACGCCTATCCTACTACACCTCACACTGCATTGTAATATATTCATATTACATTAAAAAATTTGTTTTCTAATATGATTTATCAAATCGCATCTAACATTGTTTAATTTCAAGATTTTTCTGAAAAGTACCTTAAGGTCTCTCATCGTTCCTTTCAATCCGGAGCAAGAGAGATGAACTGAAAAAGGTTAGTAACCGCTGGTCTAGGCCGTGAGTAAGCCACTAACTTTAATCAGAGACTCACCTAGTCTTGGTCAAGACGTTATTACACTTTTTTCCTGGTGGGACACAAAATCGAGGGCGCTCTTTAAACTTGTCATTTGCGTGGAAATTTTGCTTCAGAAATAACCTCAGGATTTCTGAAGAATATAAAGAGGGCTCACTTACGAAAGTCGTAATAGCTAGTGCTTGGGTCTTGACCCAGACTAAGGCTCAACATGCAGCCAGATCGAAGGTCAGTATTTCGTGGCTTTACATATATTTTCAGTTTCGGGTTAAACTATTTTAATTAAAAATGTATTTACAACAAAACACATCATCGTATAGTTGTTTAACACGGTATGACGTCATCGGAACGTATGGAATTTATGCAGTCACAAAGTTGTAGATATTTCCCTATAACATAAGCTAGCTGAACGAACGCTCATTGAGTGCAATGACTTGAGGCAGAAAAGTCCACAAGAGTACTTTTAGAAGCAAAACGTTTCACATTGAAAGAATCTGATATATGAGAATGCATTGAATGCATGCGCTTAACGTTAAATCAGGGAGTTGCAACTCCCCGGTTAAATAAGGAACGTGTCACCGACAGGAGACGAATTTGCCTTTGAAATATCCAATAGATCCTTGCCCGCGATGTTACGTAATCTTAAGGGGAAACTCCCTGGTCTGATCATGTCCATTTTGCTAAATGTGAAGTATATATATATATATATATATATATATATATATATAAGTGTGACCGGCGGGCTGTGGCAATGTGTATTATAAGGCTGTGACAATGAAACAGGGAAGTGTGGTCTCATCAGGAATGATTGTATTTTACGACACTGGCGTTCACAACAGTGGCAGGACTTATGGGTAACGCTACATTGATTGGCTTCTAATACAACTTTTCATCTCAAAGTTAGAAATTTCAAATTTAGAAGCACAAATTTTATGGAAAACAAAAAAATGCACTTGGATGAGAAAAAGCACACCAAGTAGACTAGTAGACCCCCAAACCCCCGATTGCTTAAATATGTCATACATCTTATCCGAGTGAAGGAGAGATTTGGAGATATTACCGGAGAATGTTCACAGAAATAATTCCTGCATTCCCGCCGTACTTTGAGAACAAAAGTTGGATATATGATGATTCCTGCACTCAATCTTTCTTCTCACAAATACTGCACCAGGGAAAAGGCTCTTTTCAAATTTAATTTAAACGTAAAAAGAAAGTGACTTCACAATCGAATTACACATGCTTCATATTTAAATGAATGGATAAATTTCATAATTATTGTTGTACCAAGGCATATGAATAAACATTGCATGTGGAAAAAAGCCAATTCGTGTCATCCTCTGACTTGTGTCTAGTTGATTCTCCTTAAAGTATATCCTAACACAGTGGCGGCGGAAATGATATTGGGGAATGATAAAAGTGAGGGGCTAAAAGGTTTGTTCAGCCCCCCCCCCAATATTTTTCCCGTTCCATCGCGCCTGCCTTAACAGGTTGACGACTATCTGATGCATAACATGTAATCTTTTGCAATTAAGCCTTTGAAGGTCCCGTAGTCTAGGGGAGAATGAGGAGGCCCCTTTCCCAACAATTTTTCTTTTTTGAAAGAATCCTCAGACCAAATTTTACAACTGTCTTTAATGCATCGTGAGATATTTCGCTCATCTAGAAAATATCACCTCCAGACAGCTATCTCCCCCTCCCCTCTTCATCAACACTTGCCAGGATCGTGACGGGCCAGGACCTTCTTTGAGATACACGGAATAGTCTACTTACTTGTTTGGGCTCTTGGAAGTTTACTTTCCCCTTCCCAGTACACACTGGTTGTGTAGATATTAGTTGCAACCTGTAGTAGCGATCTAGTCCAGGTGTTTCCTGATCGAGGGAAGCTAGCCAGAGCTCTAAATGGCATTGATTGAGAAGGTGGTAGATTAATACTCTCAATCACCGGAGAACAAACAGAATCATCTGTAACGTAAAACAAGAAGTACTCAGGTTTATGCAAGGTGTGACCTGGAGTAGCAGTGCACTTCCTGTTAGTTGACTTTTGCACGCGTGAATAAGTCAACTAACGCAACCACCCTCTAGAGGACAAACAACACACGCGAATGCTAGGTCATGTAGTAAAGCAATGTCGTGCGTGGCGCGCTATCCTCCAGAACAACTAGCGTGTCCACTGAATTTGACCTTTTGACCTTTGGTGCAAGCTCCCAATATGTAGACCTGATCAAGAAGCAACTCCGTGATTGTTGACCGATCTAAACATTACAGAGAAATGAGTTTCCACTTGAGAATATGTAGTTGGTAAAGTCCTCATGCCTATTATGCGTTCACTTACCGATAACATGGGATTATGGTGGAGAAAATTGGTTAAATAAAAGAAAATTGGTTAAATAAAAGAAAGTTCATTTATGTGAGGTTATGATGTAGCAAGTGCTTGCTCCAAGTTCAATTGTGGTTGAAAATGTGACAACTCCATCTGCTCGTATCGCGAGAACCACACTTCGGATTTCAAATGCAGCTTTTCCCAGAATGCTTAGAATAAGTAATCCTCTACATAGTAAAAATCGATTCAATTGGAAGATAAACCATTCTTTAAGGTAACCGTACGCTTGTGTGTAGGGAACGGGGGTCGATTGAATTAGGATACGGGCCTGGTATCCATTGAAGATCTTCACAGATTATAGAATAGCCGTTTCCAATATGCACTTCTTTTATCGAGCACGACTACAACTAGCCATGTCAACATGGAATGATCATAGAAACATTTGAAGGGAAATGCAGTTACCACAATTTTGGATGAGTGTAGTAGTCTACCCTATTTCATGAATTGCTCTTGAGAATCATGTGACAACGTGTCTCTGACCAAACTGAGAAATTTACAAAGAGTAACACCTTGATTACCTATGAATATGAAATATTTGAGTCCTAAAATATCATTAGAGATCCTTGAAAGAGAAATAAGAGGAAATTTGTGAGATATAATTATTGTTTCAAAATAAGTTTGGGACGACTGCTTATGCCCTTTAAGTACTCAATGATATAATTTCAACATTTCCTTTAGACAACGTGTCACTTTGCAGTGTTCTGCACAGGTCCAAATTCTGTCCGGGCGCTTGTCTCTGATTGGCAGATGATACTGATCGCCGTCGAGTGATCAATCGCAATTGCCCTACTCCGTGCTAGCAGTATCGAAGCTGTATAAACCATAGTAGCCTATATGAGGGAACCGGCGATCAAAATCATGATTCATGACTGTATTTTTTCAATCAAATACTTAACTTTTGAGGAATCAGAAAGTGTTTTCGTCTCTTTGCAAACTTTTCCAAAAGAAGCGAAAGCATTTTTTTTTTGTCAGGGCGGCAAAGGTTTTTGTGCAGGCGGCAACTTTTAATTAAGACCGGGCGCTGACAAACGCTCTTCACAGATTTTGTCCGGGCGCGCCATCCGGACAAAACGGCTCGTGGAGAGCACTGCTTTATTATAGTATACATACTTACCAACTTGAGGTAACTGGAACATGTATTTTTCGATGTCCGGCTCGACGATATTACAAGCAATTATTTCACCTGGCAAGAGAAAAGTCAAAAAAATAAATAATACACAATGTTTCGTGTCGGGTTAAAGTATATTTGTAGTGTGGGTGTCAAAATTCTCAGTTGGTGACTGCTCTTTGATCCACAGCAAAGTATGAAAATTCAAAAGATGCAGAGTAGCTTACATTCCACGCAATGCAGAGAGAGTGCTCGGATTACACATTATAGCCTTTTATGCTAACCATGCAGGATATGGCCTTGAGACAATAAATATTGGTTTGTATCTGCGCAAGGATGAGCTTTGACACAGTTATGGGAGGAGCTACAAGTTGCATGGTTGAGAATATTAGAACTGTCTGGGATGGCGAGATTTGCCCTTTAAGTTCTATTAACACCTGAATGCTTCAACGAAAGTTTGTCTAGGTTAGTTTCCTTTGACTTAGATGATCGTACCTTCCAACTAAGATATGAAGCTTGATACGTAATTGTACCTAATAAACTCGCAGAAATAGCACGTACACTCTAAAAACGGTACTGACTAGTGTTGTACCAACATAGCAAGAAGCCGGTATTACCGATACCGATATTTCAGTTCCCTATATCGTCCGATACCGATCTGATATATATATATATATATATATATATATTTGTGAAATAAGGATTCTGCAACTAACCATAGGCTACGGGGAACCACGATGAATTGTCCTTTCATCTCGATGAGGTAAAATATTGGATCTTGCATTCACAAATTCTCAAATAGTGTACACTTTTTATGACATATGGGGCTATAAATATAGGGCAGTTAGTATCGGCATTAACGATAAATTTGCCGATACCGATATATGAAGAAAATGGAGAATATCGGCCGATACCGATGGTGAATACCGATAATAGTTCCAACGCTGCGTTAAACACGTTTTTAGAGTGTAGATGTTCCGCAGATATACCGTGTGCAGATACAAAACAAGTAGCTATTGGATTAAATAATAGGACTTACGTTCATGCTTCAATTTCAGCACTTCTGAATCAAAGAATCAAATATTCACGGTGAAAGCCTTACGGAATTATGAGTCTGTTTCCCTCAGAATGACCCCTACATCTTCCTTGCTGTCCGACCTGACATATGTTTTAATAATTTGAAGCTATGCTTTTCTCCATAAAATATTGAAGGCGATGATATAAGGTTTGCACTGAAAATTTCCGGGGCAGGGCAAACTTCCACTTCCGCTGCGCTAGGCCATGGTAAATTGGTGATTTCAGTGATAATCAGATAATGGGAGAGTTTGTACGAAGCTATGCCAAGCGAGATGTTCTACAGGAAGTAACCCCGAATTCCAAAACAATATTTAAAAACTTTTCCTTCTTTCCCCAGGTGCATGTTTTTCCCAGGGCAGGATATAGGAACCTATATCCTACTATATTGTTTCTTCTTATGTTTCAATTTTATTGGGTAAGTCCCCTTCAACTTTTTTATTAGAGTGAAAAATAAGGTATATTGTGTCGATTTTTAAGTTTTTAAAGTATATGCTACTTGAAAAATCAATTAAATGGTTTATGGGTAGCTTTTACATGGACATGGCTAAGGACATCTGCACTTAAGGTGCCAGAGAAGTAATTTTCATTGGACTGTTGGAGGCTACATCTTGAAAAGTTGTGGCTGGTGAAGTCTTTATCGCGAGCGCTGATTGTTGGGACTCAGGATCCTCCCCGAGAATGTTTTCTTAAAGTTGACGGCTATTGCGGTCATTTTGGACAATTCCTTAGAAAAATCCTGCTTCCCTCAGGTGTAATTTAAAGTGCTACAGGAAGTAATAACAAGGAAATTCAATCGGTTTTCTTACGCACATCAGTACAGCAGTACTGATGTTACATCAATTTATATCAGGTTCATGCGAAGCACGCCGAAAATTTATCGAAAATTGCGATTCCTTATACATGGCAGGCCCGTAGACAAGTTTCTCTGGTCTCGCTTACTTTTGCTTATTTTTTTGTTATTTGTATTATTTGTTAAGCTCTTGAAAAAGTGTGTGCGTGAGGGGGAAGGGGGAAAGCGCCCCTTCGATTGCCTTCCCGGTCTAGTCAATTTCCTCCTGGCATTTTTTAGGCATTTATCATTAATATTTTCATTCATATAACATAATAGGCTATTAAAAATTCTGTTATGGTTTCTCTGATCTCGCTTCCTTTTGCTCATTCTGTGATTATTTCTTTTTAAATTATCATATTTATTAATGTTAAGCTCTGCAAAAAAGTGTATGCGTGTGGGGGGAGGGTAGGGAGTGCCCCCTTGCTACTCCCGTAATCCCACCTATGATAGCCTGCAGGAGTTCCATTGCCATGTAACAATCAAAATTTCCGATGTGTTGCTACAATGTCATGTAACATCCGTGATATTAAGGTGCGCTCACACCAAAATCGAAATCTGCTGCGTTTGGCGGGGCGGGAATCGCAAAACAAATGGCTGGTACGTATTTCTATGGAACCGTTCACACCAAAATCGCGTTGTGAAAAGCGTTTTGCGGGAATCGCACGATTCCTGCATCGATCGATCTCTGACTGATTCAAAGCCGGAATCGTGCGATTTTTGCTCGGAGAACAATGGTACCTCGCCATACAATAGGGTTCTTGGTACACTGGTGTTTGGATTTTTCATTGTTGTGATGTGCAGTCTGCAGATGCCTGCTGCGCAGTCTCGTGATGCCTGAGAAGGATGTTTCAGAGTTTAATATTTTAAAGTCGAAACTGAAAGAAAAATCCGAATTTTTGTGACAAAAAATTAGTTCTTATTAGGAACGCAATAGTTTTTAGAGCCAAAAGATCTTGATTTATTAAGTTTACTTGATTAAGGCTAGTGCAAAGTACTCTCTATTCCTACACTGTATGACTTCTTGTATGATTTTGCAGGGTAGCTTTTTAGGAGGGAATATCAAATAATTTTCATTTATTCATGACGAAATGAGTCACACCCTAAATTTTCGGTCCAAGGGTATATAATTATAATTGTCATTCAATGACGTTGATGGATATATACGGATCTAGACGCAAATACGGGGGCCAAGGGTAAAAGCTTGAAGAAGCTCTGGGATATTCACAAAAGTGTGAGTATTAGAATGAAGTGTTTCAGTATAGTTAAAAAGGCCTTTGCAACAAACACCCCCCCCCCCCACCACCACCACCACCATTTCCCTCCTTTATTTTGCAAATGACAACTTTGGATTTTTGATGATGTTGGATCGAGCTTCTTGGACGTATGAAATTGGGGTTATTTCATTTATTTAAACTTTGACATAAATATTGTACTTAAGTTGTCCAATGGGAAGAAAGGCGTATACAGTAACAGTTATCTTAGTACGAAAAAAATCACACTTTAAAAACTGCTTAAGGTGTTATCTCATTTTTCATTACAAAAAGTATCCATGTCGTCTCTTTCCCTTTCCCTTTCCATTTCAATAAACAGTTGTTGATTTGTGAATTTTGTTTACCAGAACAAAGTTTACATTCCCTTTTTTAATTCTTGATATATTTTTGACCCGTGCATGTACAAAAAGAGTCAACAAATGTCCCACATCATCTTCGGCATATGCGTTTTTACAAGTGGCTATCAAAAGCCCGCTGCGGGAACCGTCGCGTTTTCCGACGCTGCAGTGTGAACCCTCGAGTCTGTTTTGCGGGAAACGTCGCGTTTCCCGCGGCGGGAATGGCGCGTTTTTGGTGTGAACGCACCTATAGCCTATAGTTCGCCGACTAGCACTCTGAATCAGGAGCATACCGCTCAGTTACCTTCATAGCAGGTGTTGAATATGCACTGTCTTCTTTTGACGTACATACTCTAACTGGTATTGCGAGTGCAGTCAGTGTGGTTGCAGAAGCAATACACGTCGCCGGGCGGACAAACCGCTTAGGACTTTGCGAATTCAATAAAAGTTTCATTAATGACCTACGACAAATGTTAGCTCGAACACTCTGCTGGACTTCACTTGTGACCTTGTCCAATTTCTCGTTATCTTCTGACCTCTTACGATAAGCACCGTTGACCGAGACGTCGATACGACTTCCGGTTGGCGACCACAACAAAGAAAGACACATACAGCAGAGGAGCACAGATGCAAATAGGAAGGTCCGTAGCAGTCCAACTGGGTGAAATTTATTCATTTCTAAAAGCGCAGAAAATGATAATTTGGTTGACCATCGCAAGCTTTACAAAAGTAATAATGATTGGTTTTCGTTATGTTTATCAATTTCTTCGTTGTCTTTCATAGATCAGTTTCTGCAGTGCCACATCGAGCAATATGCAAATAACGTATAATTATTTTTAATTATATTCTTAATCCAATGAGCTTACAAAGAACGTTTTAGCCCTGTTTTCTCGAGTCCTACAAAACTATTTTGGGAATCTTGGTTTTTAAAACATGAAACTTCAGAACTGTTTAGATGTAACCTTGGAGGTCTAGAACCATGGGCGTGGATCATGGGGGACGGGGACACGCGTGCCCCTCACTTTTTTGGAAGGGGGACATAGCCGAAAAGTCCCCCCCCCCACTTTTTCACAAAATGATGAAAACTAAAACTGTGATTACGAACTGACACTACATATTAAAAACTAAATTTCGCCCAAATATGGCACC
>WURT03054072.1:0-32958 GCA_009936505.3 Holothuria glaberrima
GGTCATTTAAAGTCATGTGATGCGTGTACTAATAAACACTAAAGTCAAGGGACCCTGGTTGCAGGTTTGAGCTTCAGCACCGTTGGTGCTCTGGTATTAGATTTTTCAAGTGTATGGTATATGTTTGCTACTTATTACCATGAGGATGGCTCACCAAGCACTCTTCTTTATATTCTTTATTCCTCCAGAAACAGAAGAAGAGGAAAGGAAATCGCAGCAAAGTGCTCAGTCAATAGTGACAGCTGCTTCATCTGTTGTGACAGCTGTTGCTACAATGACCACTACTGTCACAAATTCATCTGCCTCATCCTGCCAGACCATCACTTCAACAAGTGCAACTACCTCCTTGCCCTCTGGTTCCTACAGGCATCCCCTCAAACTTCACCTCTTAAGGGAACACAGAGCTCAAGTAGCAAGGGAGAAGGAGGCAGCTGCTGCCACTTCCATACCTGATTATCCCCAGGAACCCACAACGACACCTTTAGCCACCACTTCAGGGCCAGGGACTTCTGTCACTGTGGTGCCTAACATGCCCATTAGCCCAAGTGCCAGGCCCACGGTCAGCCAACTGTTGGGCAAACCATCAGTTTCCATCAGACAACCAGTGCGTAAGCAGACACCTTGCCATTCTGTGGTGCACCCTATTCAGAGATGTCAGGCACCTGGACAAAGCTTTATACGAGCACACCATCGAGAGATAGCAGTCAGGCCATCTAGTACTCAGCCCGTAGTTACTATTGGTGTTACACAGGCAATGCAGTCAAGGCCAGATTTGAGTCCTCAGAATATAAAGCATTCTCCTGGTCAGGTGGTACCAGTAACTCCTCAAGGATTAAAACTTCCTCACAGTCATGTGATGGACAATGCTACCAACTTGGGCCATTCAGTCTCAATTGTGTCTTCTTCACTACCGGCATCATTCCTACAAGCTGCCATTCCTGGTGTCTCTGCCGCACTAACACAGCCACTGATGGCTCCCATCACTCTTTCTCCCACCCCTGTCAAGCAAGTGTTCCTCACACACCAGAACTTCACTGGCTATGCATCGGTCCCTTCATTATCACCTTCCTTATTGAGACCATTCTTAACAGCTCCACCAACAATTGTCAATCCTGTGCTTACAAACATCACACAGTCTGCCAGTAATACACCCATTTCTGTTTTGTCAGGCTCACTGCCAAGGTCTCATCCCACCATGGCCCTGAAGGGTTCTGGTTTACCTGTGGACTCTTCAATCCGTCAGCCCCTCATTACAACAGGGGCTGTTACAAGTACATTTTCTCTGAACCCTACGCCTGTGTTACCTTCTCACCAAATCACAACTGTTTCTTCAGTAGCCGTCTCTGCAAGTAGCACCCAGCCACAGCCTATGATTGCAGCAATGACATCAGCTGTAAAAGCTGCTGCCAACAAGAATGGTAAAGTAGCCGGATCACATAGAGATAAACCATTAATAACTACTTCACAAATAGCACAAACATTACTGGCTAATGGTGGTATGAGCAAGGTTAAAACTGTTACAGCCGGAACACCAGCAGTAACTTCCACAAGCTCACTTGGTAAATCTTTGCTGGCATAGATCCTTAAATTGTGCCTGCTTTCTGGAATGATGCTTGTTTCAAGAATTCTGACAACACCTGCTAGATTGTTTCATTGGAGTTTTAATGTGAAGCTTTTATCTTGGAACATAGATGCTGTTTATTTGAGGTCATGAATGGAATGAAAAGACTTTTGCTCTTAATTGTTGGTTCTATGCATATCTATACATTGTAGCACTAATGTCAGTACAGAAGAAATGTGGTTAGCAGGTATTATGCAGACGTACAATACACCAACCGGTAGTATGACTGTTTAAAAGCCCCATGCAATGAATTTCTCGTTCATCTTTCTGCATATAGTACCTGACATGTGTAAACCGTAATTGCTTTTCCAAGTCATTAACAGTAACAGTCTTTCTCTGCAAGTTAATAGCTGTCCTTGCCACCCCCAGAAATGGAATGATTTTTCATCTCAAGCAGTAATTACTGCAGGAGTGTATTTTGTTTTAATGTTGATGACTACATGGTATGTACAATACATCTCTAGGCCAACCATATGTTGAATAAAGATGATACATTTACTCTGAACTGAAGTGAAGCAACTTAGAGCTGTTGTCAAGACTTGATGTTTTGTGCCATTCTGTTAGAGCTATGTTCCTTCTTTTTCCCACCCACCCACTTCCCTATTAGATGCTGCCTGGCCACAACCCCTTAGGTTCTTTGTTTCCATACATAAGATTGTTGTTTTTATGAAACCTTAATGACATATACTTCTACAATTGTCTTAGACACCATCAAAAGCATGAAATAGGGATCAAGGTCAACAAGTTATGTGGATGCTCATCTGTACTTAAGAAGGGCAAGAAGATGGCGTAGAGATGTATTTGTATATCATACATACTCTTTCCATGAGATCGTCACCATTTCCATCAGTTGTGTCCATGTATTTTGATCACTACATCCAGTAGCCTGAGGCAAAAAATATTCCATTTCCTTTATCATGAAACTGTGCTCCCCACCGAAAGTTGCTTTGCTTGCAAGAAAGTGGCTTTCTTTTACATGTACATTGTACACGCATTTTAGGGACTTGTGTAAGTCAAACCTCAGAACTACTTTATGGAAAAAAATATCTTCATTGTGCTTGACTTAATTTGACAAACCAAGCTAGGTTCTTTTACTCAGGCACGTAGCCACAAGGGGGAACGTCCCCCCCCCCAAAAAAAAAAAATTTTCAATAAAAGGTCTTGCACTGAAGGAGGAAAAATTTATTACGAGACCAAATTTTTTGGAATACAAATATAGGAAAAATGGAAAATCTGGCACCATTTTGCATCTAGAGTCCTCTCAAAAGGCAAAAAACTTTCAAAGTGGAGGGGAAACCCCCTCCCCTTAAACTCTCCCCCAGCCGGCAAAACTCCAACATCGATTTGCCTCCCCAAATTGGTTACTCTGGCTATGGGCCTGCTTTTAATGTGGATTTGGGGGTTAGAAACTTGTCAAGAATCGCTTACTGTTTAAGAGGATTTGTGAAATCATTCCACGAGTTCAAAGTTTATCTTAACCACAGATATGTATATAAATATTTTACCATGTGTGCAATATGCATCACCAAATTTGAAGTTTTATATGTACAATCACTGAGTTTTTGATCAAGAGTGAAACGTACCTTATTAGAATGAAATTTGTGTTAGTGGTTTTTCCATGCATTTATGTCTTACAGATTCCTCTCATCTGTAGTAAATAATGCTTGTTCTGTGAATTCAAACTCAATTTTTGAGTGACCAAACATTTCTATGTTTTTTTTGAAGGCACATGTTTTGTCATACATACTTTGTATTAAACAACTACTGCTACAGTACCTCAGCTCAAATTTTAGATGGGAGGTGAAGATAAATTATAATCTTTTTAAGATAGTTTATATGTTAAATAAAGATTTATAGATATTATGCATAATGGTCAGTAGTACTGGTGGGCATCGAAAATGTCATCTTCATTTCAGTTCTAAAAGCATTTTGTTGTGAAGTGCTTACTATCAAGATGAAGATGTTCAAGATGAAATTCAGTTAGTAGAAGATAGCTTTACAGGGAGAAGAATTCTCATCTTACAGAATTTGATAAACCTGTAACACAGTTGTAAGGTAGATTATCAGACGCAGGTTGAAGTTTGGTGTGCAATTGACATCACTGAATTTTGGCTGGACGGTAAATTTAATGCTACACTGTACACTTAAGTCTAAGAGCAGACACTTTATCTGATTTCAGTTACATTGTGATTGATAGTCACACCAACTGAGATTTATCACTGCTGGCTTTATAGTGACTTCAAGAAAAGGTATTTTTGTCTCCCTTGAATGTACAACTACACATACCACAAAGTATTCTGAAAGTATTCTTTAATGTGATACCAAGTATACACTTATAGATAACATTAGTTTTATCAATTTCTTTGTATTACAACTTCACTGTGGACAATGAACACAGTATCAGCTTGTCTGTGCAAAAATGTAACTTTGCAGAGTATGTGTCATTTACTACAAGCATGTTACTCTAATGAATTGGTTATGGCTCCCAGACCTATAACCATGGCAACACACAAACATATACATGGATAGCAGCCAGGTACTGTCCTCTTTATCATTGGTAGTAACAATATAAGGCAACTGCACATTCTATATGGAAGGTAATCATGACTGAATCCTGTCAAAAGATTAATCAATCATGGGTCATTGTAAGTGTAAAGGTTATACTCCATTTTTTGCTGTGAAAAAGTCAGCCTAGTAGGACATCTCATCAAGTTGCCAAATTTTGTTGGTTTAATACTTAATGAGTGTGTGGACTTTAAAAATGTTCTTTTTGTGGATTTAAAATTTAAGAAATGCAGTAGATATGGATCTTATGCATAGGACTTCACAGAACAAGAAAATAAGCCTCCCTCCCCTACCGTTGGAGACAAGTGCATATCATTGCAACGTACACCAACAAATGCAGATAGCTGATATGGTCTGATATGTGAGCAAGTTTTCATAGTCTGCGTGCAAAATCTACATTGTGCGTGCAGTGTGCGTATTGTTTGCCTCCAAAATGACATTGTGTGATGCCCATGCATAAGGTCTATAAGATAATGAGGAAAAGGTAAGTACACATCAGGCTTAATAATGGTGTATAGTGTACTGGTTCATTTTGAATGGTAGTAAATTCTCATAGAACGGAAGGTTTGTCTCTGTCTGTAAGGGTACAAGATGTTATTACATGCCTGGTTTAAGCTTGTGTTTCACAATCTCACAAAATGAAATAACTTGTTGGCAGACTATGAAAGTTTTCTATCTAGTTCAGAAGGATTTTGTCAAAATGCGACAGAACATTCATGGAAAAACCTGCATTTCTCAAAGTAGTCCTTGAATGGCCAGGATGTGTAGCTAAAAGTCATGGAATCAGCTGAAGCTGTAAAGTTGAACTAGCTTGTAAAAATCGGCAGAAACCTGGAGGTTGATAAGCTCGTGAATAGCCTTCCAAAAGTGAGCAGCATCTGTGCGACAGTTCTTATCTACAGACCAGATTTATTGCACAAGCCATCCCTTCCTTCCCAGGCCCCCTCTACTCACTGGTGAAGATGAGGTCCTGTGCATATAAGCAGTTCCACATTTATGTCAAACACTAAAATACTATGGGCTGTTGCACATGGTTCATTCAATAGGTTAGTTGTATATCAGTTAGCCAGCTGGCTAGATAGTAACAAAATGTTCACACTTATACTACATAAAAGTTGATAGCTGTTGACTTTGTAACACTGGTCTCTTGAACTCCATAAATGTTTTGAGTTCAATGTAAGGAATTTATATGATTTAAACTTGCCCTTCTTTATTATAGGTAAAGTATAGTAAGGAATATTAAAGAGTACCCCAACAGTTACCATACACTAATGCAATGTCATGGCTCTGTTACAAACAATTATTTTGCCTGCTTGGTAGATATGTTCTTTTCCTATACATACCTACAGGCTGCATTCATAAGAACATATATGTTACTAAATGGTACAGATTCACACCTGCTGCAGAGGTAAACAATGTCTGGGTGTGAAGGTTACCCAGGAACAACCCTGTGGCGGAGCTAGGGAATTGGGGCAGAGGGTGCGAGAATGGCCTGTTGGGGCAGTATGAAGTAGGTAGATACCCTATGCCTCAATTTGGTAAAAACCTGAAAAGGGCGTCTACAGGTGACTTGAGTCCATCCAGGGAAGGGGGGCGGCAGGAGAGGATAACATGGACACCCTGCCACTGGAACAACCTCATGTAGATATTTAATGCAACCTCTGTATGGTGGTCTAGGAATCTAAGGGAAGAAAAATGTTTTAAAAGAAGTTTCATACAGTCATTTGATGTGGAGTATAGTTTTTTGTAAACGTGTCAACTAGTTCATGGAATCGTTTGCTTCTTTGTTCAATTTGCACCTTAAAAACTTGGTTGCCGGAAGTAAGTTATATCATACTAATCTTTGCTTGCATGGTAAAAGAATAGTTTCACATGGCTGTATTTTTTAAGTTTTTGAAAGATGGTTTTTTGTCAAGGTATGTAGTCTATGTAGACAATTTCCATACACATCCAGTTTGGAGATCAAAAATAGCTTTTGTCACATAGTGTAATGTAATTTGTTGGGTGAATCCTGCAGGAAGTGCAGGGGCTGACTGGGGGTATTGCAGTGGTTGGTTCAGAACATAACTAGTTGCTCATTCAGTAATTCCCATGGACTGTTTTCATCAAAATAGTTATCTTCAGTCACCTTTACAATATAATGGATGAATGGCTTTTTGGTTAGGAGCATCCCCTTTTCAGCAGGGAGGTTGGGGTTTAAACCCTGCTCGGGTCATACCAAGAGTTAAAATGGGATGTCATCATGTTGCCTTCTTACTTAGTGCCAGAGATCGAAACAGGATTACATCAGGGAATAATTTAGTATTCAAATTTCACATAGCAGTTTTGATAAGTTTTCCCTTCTGTAGTGTAAAAACCCTATGGTTATGCACACAAAAAATGGCTACACATTTTTTCATTTGTGTAGCAATTTGGCCAGCTTGTGTAGCAAACTGCGATGCGATACCAGATAAATTATTCCCTGTTACATGAAAACTTTTGCTTGTAACACTACAATGGCTGTACCGAATTGTGTAGACCTCAAGTGACCTGAGAACATTTAACAGTGGAAAAGATCATTGGAGTGCACTGAAGTTTATCTGTGGTATACCATGTTAGATAATAATGGAGTACTGCTATTGCTGTTACTGTTTGACAAAAAGTAGTGTGGCCTTGTAATATAACTATTTGAGCTTGCCTTACAAGTCGTTGTGCTTCTTAACATGATCACTTTAAGTAGAGCTTTATGTGCTATCGTTTGTCTAGAGAACCGTGTCCCAAAAATTGTTAGTTAGCTACAGGATGTCATTTGATTGATCTATGTATGATACAAAATGATCTTAAAGACTCTTTGGAGATGTTTATGGGGAAATCTAAAGGAAGGAACCATTTTGGTATAAATTAGGTTACACAGATTGCCTTTTCAGAAATTTCTTTTTTTTTTTTTTCTTTTTTTTTTTTTCTGAGGGTACGGTTAGTTGGACAGCTGGCAAAAAATCATGAGTGTGACAACAGGCACTTGATTATATTATAGCTATGGAAAGGATGTACACAATGACATTGGATGGATGCTTTTGTAGTTGTACACAAAAAGGTTTATAAAGAAACTATGATAGATGTCTTGTTGTTTTTGCTGCAGTATTAACAAGATGGAAATTACCATGAACATTATCAAGTTTTGGGTGTGATGGGGGTTGTAGGTAAACTAATAATATGATATCATCATACTTCTATGAAGGGAGAAAAAAAATCTCTCCACCTTGAGGCCAGTCAATTAATATTACTTGAAACAGTCCTTACTGGACAAAAGTAACATCCCTGGTTATCCATCCGTTGTTATGATCCAGTGGAATTTTAATAATTCATGAATGAATGAATCTGGTATGTTCAATATTTGTGTCAGACATGGAAGAGAGCCCTCTTGGAGTGCAAACTAGATGTGACAGGTTTGACCAATGTTTTCATAATTACAGCTGGTTCATACTACATGTAATTTGGCACTTCAAATGAAACAACCTGGGGCACATGGGCAGCAAGCCACAAGGATTATTTTGATCATATATGGATGGCTAATTGACAAGGGGAATATATTTCTCAGTTGCAGGCATCCCCCCATGGAGGAGACAAAGATGTAAGGAGTTTAGGAAATTGGAAGTCTTAAGCAAAATTCTCAGGAAATCCATCATGCTAGACAAAAAGTTTTGCAGTGGTCAAGGTGGGTAGAATGGTCAAGGGTTGGTAAAATTTTGAGGGGTTTTTGGAATCTATTTACAAAAATATGAAAATTTCTACAGCATGAATATACTTGAAAAACATCGCACCATTTGCACCTAGGCCTCCTCCTGATGTGAAAAATTTTCTAAAAGGGTAGCCCTTTAGACCCCTTCCCTAGGCCAACAGTCCTGGATAACACAGTTTCAAAAAAATGGACCTCTACTTTGCTTACATCTCTGAGAGACTGCTTGTAACATTGGCCTAATACTACCCTAACAAAAATAATACATCATAATTTTTTTGTAACACAAACATATATTCATTTATTTCACTTTAGTACGACTTCCACAACAAAAACAACCACGAGTACTGTTTGATACATTTTTAAATTACCTCTGTAAAATAAACGGTATGCTGCATCTAATATATATTTATGTACACATACTTACATCTATGTACAGTCTGCTGCTAATTGTCATAGATATCTTCTGTAGTAAACAAACACGTGTGTTTCATAAGTAAACTAAAGCATTACAACAGAATACTATAAATATTGATCAATGTTTTACTAACTGAATCCTCTAAGCAAGCAAAAAGGCAGTGAACTATTTTTAATATCGAAGAATACAAGGTAATCATACAAAGTTGGAAAGAAGGGGTTCTACGAATACTTTCTAACCTATTCCACCCCTCCCACCCCCCACCCTCATCCCAACAAGAGGTTTGTTCAGTGCATTTCTTAATATTAAATTACTTTCACAGTGTTTATTGATTGGTTGAGCCAACTAATCCACGTGGTCTGGAAACTGCAGACTACCTATCTTCAAAGTAATGAACCCTACCTGGTTAAATATCCAAATAGTGCAACCTTACTAAAAGATGTCCGACAAGTTTTTAAAAGAAGTCCCAAACTGATATAAATTTTTTTGACAATTCTACCATGACAAGAAGCCATGGTGCTACATTACATATCTTCTAGATGTCTGTAGCAAACTATTCAGTGTCTGGACATTCACAACAGGGTTTTACTCGTTTAAATACAAAGGTTTCCCTCAAAAACAACAATCTAAACCTGACAATCTACTAAAATTAAGAATTCAACAGAAAAGACAATAGGTTTGAAACCTGTCCATTCTAAGATATCACAAAACACACTACAATATCTTATCTTTATTAAGTTATGCATGAAAACTCTTTAAAGTGTACTAGATAAAATCTACACATTGCACAAGTCCCTGAAAGCCAACATATCCAAGGCTATTATCAACTGAGTACGACAAAAGTGGAATGAGCTTTCACTAAAATGTAAAATAAAAAAAATTACTTCAAAGACAAACATTTTCAAAGCAAGGAAAGGACATATGGGCAAAATGGATGCAAGCAGCTTAGAGCTAACTATGCACATCTTAAATTATCAATAAAAGAATTTCTTTGTTCGAATGTTTCTCCTATCAATAATTATTCTGAAATAGTAGAATCATCTGCCTGCAAAAGAAACAAAAACTTGAGTCATGTCTACAATTGCAGGGGACACATCTAATTGAAAATAACCTGAAATATCTAAAACGTGTACATTATTTCCGAGGTACACTTTTATAGCTAACCCATGAATCTGTAGCAATGCTTTTATCTCTTGGTTAACCCCCACCCCACGAATTCTATTTCCTTCACAGACTCTCCTAGAAGCTGACAGTGGTAAATATAAAATGCTATGTAACTATTCATAGATCAATAAATAATTTATGAAACTCAAAAAGAGACAAATATCATGAATGTCCATGCACCTTGTACCATCAGAACTTTTGTCTTTTAAAGACAAGATGTTATAACAAAATTAAAATATCCCACCTCTTGTCATTTTGCATATTTGATAATATTCACCCATAAGCCCAAAGACAGAGGTCTGTCAATCTGCGGCAGAATTCAACGTGAATACAGAGTAATCTTGCAATTTTAACAAATGTAATGGAATTTCACATCACACAAAGTTGTCAAGTGTCAATGTTGTTTCAAAGACATCTGGAAAAGCTTTGTATTGCTGTATTTAGGTTTGTAACCAATCTTAGCAAGAATAGGCCATACACATGTACTCAACTTGTTCATGTTGCAAAGGCTTGTACTTCTCTTATTTAAATTTCTCTAACTTTTTACTTCCGACAGCTTCACAGATACAATAACTTGCATCTTTCTTTCCTACATTCTTTTGGGCAAAATATACAACTTGCTGTATTATGCCAACTTGGGCAGGAAGAAAAGAAACATATCTGCCAATTTTGAAAGGTAACAGCTTTTGAAACTAACCCCACATTGGAAGTGCTGTAAACATCTGCAACAAGGGATATTGCTGAAACCTTCAAGATAAATAATATGATAAAACAGTTGGATAGCCATTGGCTGACCTTACTGGGTATGATAACTTTGGAATGTATGTGATATTCTGAGAATGATCATGTATGCAATGGACAGTATGGGAAGCAACCAAAACAGAAGACTGGTTATGAATTCAAGTGTCATAGGGCAAGTAAATGCTCAGTATTAGACAAAAAAGGGCAAAATATCAGTTAAATGGTTCTGAATTATTCAACACAAGGTTCCATACGAGGATCACTACAGTCTGCAGTAGTAAATGCATTTATAGCTAAAGTAACACATCAGTAAGTACATCCCATCAAGACCATAATACTTAGGAAAAATATAAAAACCCTGAGTTTACAAAAAGTGGTTCCACTTTATGGTCACTAGCCTCCTCTATGGATCACAGAAAACTTTGCCCGGACCTGCCCTACATAAGCATGTGACACACTTGCAAGTGGTCAGTTCCAGTTAATTATTACCACACACTGTATGTATAACCAATTGATGTATGTAACATCAAAACTTTTGAGGAGCTAACTACTGTAAATCATACTGTGAAAGGACCCCCTTTGATAAGAGTTACTGACTGGGTAACATAATGAATGTAAAACACATTAAATCATCAACAAAATATCTGAGAAAGGGGCAGATATTGTACCATACAAAAAGTCGAGTCTTAAACAGATTCTAAGTTTACATGCAGAGACTTCTCTGCATAGAAACTATTGAAATTATATGTAAAATTATTTCACTCCATTGAGTCTTGAAGTGGTTAATCATGGGGCAGGGAGACAGGTTCAAGTACAACAAGAAGCTCAAAAGCAAAGAACAGATTACAGTAATTCATTATTAAAATAAAAAGATACAGAGGACAATGGACAACATCTTATGTTTCATACAGCTGACTCAAAAACAAATGATATGACTTTCCTTTGGGCAAAAGCTTACATCTATAAGTACATTTGCAACCCTTTCATAGGGGTTTGGTAAATATTTTCATAAGATAAGAATTTCAAAAATGCTTAGAATGCATGTCTAAATAGACCATCACCTAAATAAATGTTTATTATTATGTAACAAAATAAGGGAAATGAAGTAACAGTGTCACAGGCATAATGACATCTAACTTTTATATGAGAGAATTGTACTATGCATCTAGGGTAGCTTTAATGTGCACAGTCATTCCAAAATAGCTTGAAATGGGGTTGCCATAATTTTGAAGGCTTTGAAATCCCTTGCACACAAAGGAATGTTCTTTTCCCCTTAAAAAAATATGTTACCCAAGCAAATTAATGCTTGATAAATTCAATGAACTTTATTTTGCCAACCTCTTGTTTAATTAGAAATCCTATCTATACTAAAGCAACAGGTCCTTAGCAACATTTCATAATACAACAACTGAACTTGGCATCATAAATGTTGATATCATTTACCTAGAAACTGCAAAGCCAGAAAACAAAACACCGACTATGGGGGGTATATACACTCCTAGGGTACAAGGGAGACACTGGGGATTTCATGAAACAAATAATCTATTGGGCAGCCTCTACACAAGTAATCTTTGGAATCCTTAACTGAATTCCAACCTAATAAGGATTTCACACCACAAATAATCCATCGAGTAGTTTTCTACACAAAGTGAGATTCTATTTTTATATGGGAAGCATTGATTCTAACCATGGGAGGTCTTCATTTAAACTCAACTTGACCTCTAATTGACTGATGACGTCTAACACAAACATCATGAAATACGTTGATAGGAAGGTACTCTCCTTGAGAGATACGTCATTAAATTCCAATGACCATTGTTTGCTGTTTGAATTGACATAGCCAGAGGGCATGATTCACTTATTTTCAATCAATGTTTGAACTTGATGAACAAGTTCCCTGGCAATCTTCAGAACTGCTTTAGCATCATGTCGTTCAGCCATTTCTGTTGAAAATGAAAAAAAGGAAAACGTAACAATCACCGTCTGTGAGATATTTCAATCTAAATACATTGCCACAATGTCACAGAACATGTCACAGCATCAACTGCAGCAAACAGAGAAATAGCAAAAAGAACCCCAAAAGCATAACACCAGCCTTAATGTTGTTTATCTACAATAAGAAATGACCTGTGGGGTGGCGAGGATTTCAAGTCCAATGGTGGTGATGGGGGAAGGGGAGTCGACAGGGAGAAAAAAGTTGTCACTGCACATTACTCATGTAAACTATGTACCGTTGTAAAGAAGCGGACTGGAGGGAAGAGTAGGTGGGGGGCATAGGCATTGCCTAGGATAAATTCCCCCTCCCCCTGGCCATGCCCCCCTCCCTCGGCCATGCCACTAGCAATGACAAGTCTTACAGCATCATGTGTAGTATTAAGAAAGGTACAAAACCTCAAAATAAATGACTCCTGACATATGTAAGAAATATAACTACATCATACACAGTTGATTAGGGGTGGGGAAATACTGCAGTATTTTCATGTACCATGGCTTAAAGGTAAGTCAGCCACACAATACTCAAACTTTTATGTCATTTGAGCTAACAGACCACTACTAATGCATGAGAACATTACTGATAGTTGAACAAACTGATAGTTTGGCAAAATCAATGGGATTCTACTTGTTTAGTAATAATCTTTTCCATCCTTTAAGCACACTTACTATTACATGTCTGCAAACTCACACCATAAATATAATGCAAGACAATATTACCCAGTATTCTTTGTCTTATTAAAGCCCTGGTATTTACCACTCATAAAATGCCACTAGTATTGAATAAACACAACTGTGTTAATTATGTTAAATAGGCTCTCTGTCACAAGGTCAAATTTACTTTGCTTTCACTACCATAATCACACAATACCAGTCTTGTTGAAAATTTTATGGCCTCTCTAACCAGGCTGGTAATGACTAATTATTTACCATTGAAGAATTTGATGATGTCAGTGAAGTCCATATTGTTATCCAGTATAATATCTCGATAATATTCCACTAACGCCAGGGCTATGAAGAGAACAAAGTTGGCTGAAGCACAATGTTTGGCAGCCCATATGGTCTCCCATACAGCAAAGGTGTCATCATAAACAAGCTCTGAAAGAAATAATGTAAACATTATGTAAACATAACTTTAAATGATACTAGTAACTCAAAACAGGAGCATTAAAGGAAATGCCCATTAGCTAGAACTGTGAAAAACTCCAACCACAACTATTCCTTTGAGCAAATAAACTGTGCAGCTCAACTTTCTGGCAGGCATGAAACTCCTGAGAACTTGTATTGTTGAAAACCACTCATGCATGACACACTCAAAAGCTGTGCCGGGCCTGAATGGGAGAACCTCCCCAACAGTTGTGAGGAGGAAACCACAAAGCAAACAAGTCAATATGGTGGCTTGGTGCTACTTCCCCGAGTTGCCATTGCCAGATAGGGTTAGTCAAGGTAATGGGAGATCCCTGTCATGTGGACAAAACATGACAGACCTCATGGAGCACCCTGGGTGGCATTCTTGTATGCCAAGTGAATCTTTGAATTATTGAATCTACAAACAAGAACATTCAGAATGAACCTATTCACTTGTAAAAATTGAAATATTACAGTGAAAATTACTGTCCACATGTATTAACTTTTCTAATAAACAGTAGCCATGCATTGGTTAAAAAGGTGCCTTGAGCAGCTTTGGTTTAAAAAGCACATAACTGATTCTTTACCATTTATTCTCAGGGAGTATGTTACCTGACAGCAGCACACCACCCCCTTTCCCCACCCCCTCCAGGCACTTATGGCTCTTCATATATTATAAATGAACAGTTTTCACGAAAAAAATTGGTTGAATAACATGAGTGTCATGAAATTAAAGACAGGGCTTACAAATAATACAATTTTTTCATGTTATCCATGGGAATTTACTCTTTATAAAGAGGGCAAAACTGTTCAGAAATTTAACAGCAGTAATTTAAAATTCAAAGTACTACCTATAGCAGATAGGAGTGTGTTCAATGAAGGTGGTATATACATATCTAAATGGAAGGTAACTAGGAGTGACATAGATATAAAATGTTTTGTTCATTTTTCCAGGACTTTTCATCACCCAACTTTTGCAGCATTTAAGAGGTAACAGATCGCAATTCAACAAAGAACACATAGCTGAAGCACTTGTATGGTGTCAGTCATGTCTTCACAACAATCCTTCTTAAACTATGATACATCATCAACTAACCTCTCTTAAAATCCAGGAGAAACCATCGATAGCAGAAATAGAAGTGTGTGTAGTCCCCATTTTGATGCATCAGTTCAAACATCTCAGAGTCTAAGATCTGATTAAAAGAAGAAGAATGTTAAATCTGTGACTCCCCAGCAAGCCTAATTTTTTGTGTTACTTGCAAACAAGCCACAATAATAAAATTCAAAATGCCCAATGCTCGACCTTAGCTCTTTCAAAATGTGACAAGTGGTTGGTATGAGGGGTAAGCAAAAAAATATCTACACGAATTTAAAATGAATTTGCTTGCCAGCTAAAAATTAATGACTATACCTCAAAGAATCTTTCTTCAAATATTTTCCCCTAGACTTGTTAGATTCTGGAGAAATGTTAATTTATTATAATGATTATATTTCTTCTAAGGAGTATTTTCATCATCAAGTGAGGGTGAAACTTTATAAATATCAATGAACTTTGCCCAAACCTTTACAACTATTTCTTCTTGGATATTTGTAACTCCATTCAAATTCAACTTTTAACTTCCCATATATTCTCACCCAAGAATCACAATTCACATAACAAACACTCCTACAGTCTAAAGTTCAACTTCCCTCTTGACAAGAACTATGTAAAATATAAGAAGCCAAGAAGGCAGCTAAGGAATCCATCATATATTTAGCTAGTATGTATACACACATCAGTTATTCTGTAAAACCAACAATACACCTCTGGCCTGTCTGTCTTCTTTCCCTACCCCATCCTCCTCCTCCCTCCTCCCCCTTCTTCCCCTATCCCATTTGTCCACACAAGTGTTAAGTATCCAAAAGAGTAACTGTGCTTAAAGTATATCAAACTGTATCGTTTCATTAACAGATTTATGAAAGGAACAACAGTACAACAGAATGACCTCACCTTACCCTCCCTCCCCCACCCTACCCTCCCTCCCCCCCCTTTGAAAGGTTACTGAGAACTCATGGTACACACTGTATATCAAGCAATCCATTGATGATAACGTTACACACCACCTACCTGAATGAGGGACCTCATGTTGGCAAAGTGTGTGTCCATGGCTCCACCATGTGGGAAGTTCTTTGACATTCTCTTCATTAATTCACAGAAACAGCTGTAAGTCTTAGCCTCTACAAGTATCAATGAAGACAAGCATTTACTTGCTGATGCATCTAACATTGCTTATAGTTTGGGACTGGTCACAAGACTTATTTTTCTTACATAAACGAAGATGCCGGACAAAACCACTTTAAAAAGTTGGTGTTAAAGGCAAGACATACGATAATATCACACAACTGCATCATATGTAATTGTCTCATTCTCAAAGTTTATTGTTTGTTACAAAATGTACTGCTTTCCTTTACTGTAACTTGAGATGCTGATCAACATATAAAACACATCAGCATTAACTGTGCATAAAAAATCTATTATCTTATAGACCCTCAGCATTTAACTTTGTGTATAAATTCCTCTGCAACCCACCTTCCTGCAATCACTGGTTTCCTATACTCTTAGACACACACTCTTCCCCATAAAGCTTTATCATGCAGAGCAACTGATTCCCTGGGTCCTGTTTCATAAAGGGTTAAGATCAATCTTAAGTTTGATTTCAATAGGATGACTTATGACAGATCGAACTTAAGATCAATTGTAACTCTCTATGAAACAGGGCCCTGGTGTCCTAATCAAACACGGTCAATTGCAAGTCCCCGTAACCACTTATTGCCCCACACTACAGATATCTATAGCCGTCCATATCCCTACAACCTCAGTCACCTCTAGCCACTTCTTCCCTCAAATAGCTAGGCACTCAAACATACACTACAACATCCAAAGCCCTTATTGCATCCAAATTTCAAATCATCTTTCACCACTGCACTGCCCTCACTGTCGGTCCCTCACAGCTATTATTTTGCATGTTCCCCCCACAACTCATAGTCACCCATTACCCTACACATTTCTACATATTTATATCCACACATAGTTGCATTCACTTATAACAGCTTTTCACCCTACACTACTCAGTCCCCTCCTCCCCACCTTCCAACAGGTCAGCCCTTCCAGAGTATTAGCACAATAGAATACTTAACATACTTCATAACTTACCATCATCAAGAATCACCAGTAGAGGGGCTACTAGGTCACACATACCCTGCACATAGCCCACATCTAAATGCTCCCACACATAGGTACACATCACATTACGTAGTTTCTCCAAGTTGGCTGCTGTGAAGAAGTAATAGTTGCGGTCACATCGCTGGACGTCTTTGTCGATGCGGTGGAGGTTGAGGCTGAAGGAATCCAGAAGTTCGTTCTGCACAAACAGAAGAAAACCAAACAGAGTGAAAACTTGGAAAGATTTAAGGACCGATGGATGGACACGAAAACGCAATGACAGCAGGTAACATGCATATCCTAGCTAAAATGGGAAGGGGAGTGAACAGTTAGCACCGCCTGACGAGTGGTACTAGGGTCCACAGTTAAAAATTCTTTGAAGGGATTTTCCAGACTTGGAGGAAAGATTTAAAATCTGTTTGCTTTCCTGAAATTTTGACTCACTTGTAAGCAGCTGAAAATTTTGAAGAATATGTTCTTTGTGGAGTCTGCCAGGGATCTAAACAGTTTCCAAATGAATTCTTCATTGTTCCTGAATATCTTATATATAAAAGCTTTCCATACTCATGACCAAACAGATACAAAAATTACAAAATGGTCTGAGAAATAAGTTCATCCCATAAAGCTCCAAGAATGCTTTAAAAACAAAATTACCACTAAACAATAGAAGCTCTGATTCTTGAGCAATGCAAGGAATACTTGCAATAAGAACAAAATCAAAAGGAAGAAACTCATAGTGGAAACACAATTATGATTATGAAAAACTCACGGCATAAACTCCTCCATTAGATGATGCAGGTGACATGGTAGCTGCTTCAGCCGTCAAATGACTACTCATCTCTGGAATGTTTAATGACTTGTCATCCACCACAGCCTCCTTCACAAGATCCAGGTCATCATCTTCAGACATTGTGTGACCATTGCACATTTCAACCCTAATGGTGCTGACTTCTTCCTTTATGCCCTGTGACCCCTCCCCACCATCCACTTCTTCATCAACCCTACCTCCCATTTTTCCTCCTTCTATTGAACCCTTCTCTCCTTCCTCTGTCTTTGTGGTCACATCCTCATTGCATTCATCTATAGTATCTTTGGTTGATGGCAGTCTCTGAGATGAGTGCCCCGTGGGTCCTGAGCTGTCTATGCTTTCCCCAACACTGACAGAATCCCCAAAGCCCTCATCACTACCATGGGGAGAGAATTTGCCATTCATAATGGGGTCAGCAGGGGTGTCCCCTGATACCTCACTTGCAAGACTCCTTCCAGTTTCTGTTTCCAGGGTATCCTGGCGAGGGCTTCGACATCTGATGATGACATAGTCCTCCTTCTTCACAAACTCTCGCTGCTCCTCACTGAGGTCATTCAACCTCTCACCACTCTCTACATATTCATCATCCTCCTCTAGTTCAAAGACTTCACTATCCAAGCTGGGATCATGACCTTCCAGAGGAATCTGACCGCTGTCAAATAGCTGACAGAGAAAACAACAGAAAGTGGAATCATATAATATCCCACTTACCAGTTTTGTTCTGATATTACAAGTAGCTGATACTACTGATATTGGCACAGTGTTAGTGATAGGCTTCAGAATTAAGGAGAGAATTCCCTTCTTAAAAAGAAATTTTAGGAGAGATTTTCATTTTTAAATGAAGGATTTTGTTAATTTGTAGTTTAACCTGAACACGTTGGCAAGTAAATGGATGAGCAAATTTTCCTCATAGAAATTTTACCTTTGCGGGATTTCGGGAGCTAGATGCGGCAACGGGGCAATCACACACCTAAGCGTGAACACTGTATTGATATTTTTATTTTCAATATCAGCTGGTACCGATCCAACACCAAAATCAGAGAAATGAGAGCATTAAGCTGTTGGCCACTGATCACTAACACAAGTGGTGCATAATTATCAAATGGGACTTCTAGTCAAACATACTGAAATAATGTAACAACTTTTTTATGTGCAGGACAAGAAATATCAGATAGGTACTATCAGCATTTAAGGTAAACTTTCCAGACACAGGAAAAAATGGCGAATATCTGCTGCATTTTGAATACCAATAATCAGTCATGCACTAGATGACCCATTACCTACAGTAACAGATACAAGAGTTACAAATTTGTGACATAATTTGACATCAATCATGCTCCCCAGTCAGGAAATTAATTTATTGACATTTTTCAAAAATGACTTTATCAAAATAATCCACCCTGTAGCACAGATCATGCATGCTATGCTGAACAGCCTGCTTATAAACAAGTTGTGGTATTGCAGAATTACCATGCCTGTTCAAAAGGGTTGAGCTTTTGCTATATCAATGACAGGGACAGTCTGTAATATTTGGTATTCTTAAACGAAACTTTGCACTAAAATCATGCTTTTGACATCATTTGCTAAGGTTAAGATATCACTTTTGGGTTTAAAGTTTTATCTTAGCATTAAATCTCTCAAAGCTTGAACTAAAAGATTGAATGAGGTAATGTTCCAATGTAGAAAGGATAGAGAATAGACGCTCGATACACATGTATCCATGTACAACATCAGTGGTATTAATACGTTGATACAGCAGCATTTCCGCGTAAATCCTTAACAAAATCACTTCCTTATTGTAATACAACATGTAATAAATTAATATACATGAAACACATGATGGTGAGGTAATTATGAAAATTTAATTCAGCACCCCACTGTCAAGATATATTTTGCTAATAGTCATCTTTCATTAGTTATGTATCGCCCACATCTAGCTAAGAAATCTCATCTACAATCTAGTTTGTAGCAAGAAGCACATTTACAACAATGACGTAAGACAAAGAATTCCACCCACGAGAACAAATATTCAAGTTACCCCACAGAGCCAAGAATATATCCTTAGGTCTGATTTTGTTGTAGAGAATCAAAATGTTACATATGCCTGAGGTAGGTTAGTGACTTGCAGTTACAATATAAACTTGACAAGGACAAATATGGGTGTTTGAAAAAAGAAACGGAATGTTACTAAAAATTACGTGAAGAGGGGAATTAAATACTTCGAATGACAGGTATCATAAAAAAACGACAATAATACCAAACAAGGGCCCAATGGGCACTATGGTTCTTCGCTGAATGAAACAAAACTGAGCCATAGCTATGTAAATGTTATTTCAAGCCCAAAGAGAAATTTTAACTGAAGGTTTCAGTGTATACCAGCACACTTCTACATACAGGTATCATGACGATAAAGTCTACTGAACTACTGAATGAACCAGTATTTTTGTAGATGCACAAAACCTACTCCGTTGACAATGCACATCTTGTGTTAACAAACACATTCACGCATTAATAATTAATTGCTCTGAAGAAATACATAGGATAGGTACTTCAAGGGATATCCACACAGACAGTATACAGTTACAATTTGTTTGATTCAATTAAGCAATCATAATTCATGTATGCTCAGTTGTACCTGATCCAAATGATCAGTAACTACATTCCGTTTATAAAACTTATAACCCACTGTAGAATTTAATCAATTCCAATTTCCAATTCATGCATGCTCACATGTCCTTATCTAAGGACAAAGGCTGTCTGTCAAATAACAATCTAGTGAACTTCTACAACAGTCTTCTGCTTTGTGGCAGAGAATCTTCTGCAATATTAAAAAGTGCTATTTAATGCAGGTTTCATAATGGCAGAATTACAGTGCACATGCAGTCATCCTAAACTAATTTTAAAACAACAGCTAAATCTCACGAATTTCCTCTCATTTCTCTTCCAAATATCTTTCATGATATTTCAGGATGTAAATATTGCATATTCAAGGTAAACTAAGCAGTTATTCCTCATAAATTTCAAAACTGAGTGAGGAAATGTTGTCACATGCTTCTCAAGAGCCACTCATGAAATATGTTATTCTACTACACAAATTCAAAGTAGGGTGACTGCATTTTCCCTTTAAGGATAAAGATTGTAATAATTTCACCTAAAATTGAGATACCTGTACTTGACATCTCTGCAAGATTTCAGCATTTCTTTCAGTCATTGGTTGAATATGATCTTAATGTGCTGGAAGGATACAGTTTTGTGCTTATATTTGACTTTTGGAATTCTTGGGAATGTGCCTTTTGGCATCTGGTGATTTCCCCTCTGTAATCCGACAAAACTCAAAACTACTTTCTGCTGGACTTAATGCATCACCATGTGAAGCATAAAATCTATCCAAGCTTCCTACATTGAGATATAGTGTTAAAAAGGTTTTCAGTGTTTGACCTCCAGTGACCCCAGATGACCTGTGATCTCCACCAAAAATAAAAGTATTTTTCCCCACCATAAGACATCCACATACCAAGTATGAAATCTACCCAAGCTTCCTACCTTGAGATATTGTGTTAACAAGTTTTCAGTGTTTTCCCCTGGAGACCCCAGATGACCTTTGACCTCCACCAAAAGCAATTGCATTCATCTTCTCACCATCCACATACCTAGTATGAAATCTATCCAAGCTTCCTACCTTGAGATATTGTGTTAACAAGGTTTTCAGTGTTTGACCCCTGGTGACTCCAGATGACCTTTGACCTCCCCCAAAAACAATAGGGCACACCTTCTCACTATGGCATGGCTATATACCAAGTTTATGTTTAGTCCAACTTTCCCTTGTTGAGTTACAGCATACCAAAGCAAATGTGACAGACACACACACACATGCCAAAAAGTGTTAAAAAAAAGTGTTAAAAAAGCCCCTTTTTGAACACATTCATAGCATGATATACTTTTACAATTCTACATGAGAACAGGAGGTAAGTTTGTCTCATCATCCTTCTGTAATTTGAACCTGAATAAAGAGACATCATTTTTGTATCTTACATGAAATGTTGGAGACTCCACATGTCTACCTACTTTGAAATTTTTGTTGTTGGAAATGTAGTCTTCTAATTGGTAAAAAACCTTTAAAAAGTAAAGCTTAAAAGTAACAAATGAATTGGTAAATCTTTTTGATGAAGGGATCACTTTGTATGTACTACACCGTAAACCCCTTTTGTAATATTCATTACAAAGGATTGCGGGGTAGAGTTTTGGTACATTTCATTTTTTGTCAATGGTACTTTACTGTGGCAAAATCCAAAGTATGCCGAAACTTTGTCAAACGGTCTGGTTGCAAGCACAAATTTGACCATTATTTAGATTGAACATTACCGTTATCAATACTGCTAGGACTCCAAACATTTTAATTTGACCCTACACTGTACTGCTTCACCATTCCCAAGAAAAATCACATATTTTTATGTGAAATACATAGTTTACACAGGTTTTGAGGACAAATGTAATCTTCTCACAATGAAGATTGCTAATTAAGGTCATCACTATTACATCTCACAATACAACATCTAAATCACTTACTGCAAGACAAACCTATCAGGCATTTGTTCATGTACACAATAGCCAGCTGAGCAGATTTGCAAAGTCAAATTTTAGTTTTGAATTTGTACCATCCTTATGGTTCCTAAAAGATTTTGCTTAATAACTATTCACTGCATTCCAACATACTGTAAACAACAAAATTTCTTTTCTAACAGTGATTTTGCTATGCACATCATCTCGTCAAATCCAGTTGTTTTCAACATCAGTTGTAATGGTTTCCTTTTCTTTAAAACAGCAAGGACAGCAAAAGAGCACAATGATACGACTGTTAACTTGAGGTATAAGGCAATATCGTAACAGCACATTAACACAAAATGATATATAGTGACACTTAAAGATGCAAGATGATCGCATCTGACAGTTCTACTTACATCTGAGCTATTATCAGATGATATCTTGGCAGCTTGATTATCCCTTTCCCTCTGTTTGATAATGGTCTCTACCGCCATCCACTCTGCAAGGATCTGTTCAAAATTCATGCGTGTGTTCTCATCAATACTGGTTCGTTCATTCTCTGTTGAGCCAAACTGATAATGACCAAGAAGGTATGGCCACACCTGTTGAATGAAATAAAGAGATACATACCCTCTTACCACGCCATACATATAAATCATTCATTTCCAAATAACAGCGATGTTCTCACAACCCCTACGAATATCTGTTTCTCAAAAATAATATCTAATGAGGGAAGCACTCTTGTTCTTTTAATGGCAACTGCAGGTGATATGGTCATTAAATCTACCAGGTCTGGGAAAAGATCTTTAAAGATAAGTTGGATAACAAAAAAAAACATAACACCTGGGCCCTGTTTCATAAAGGGTTAAGATCGAGCTTAAATTTGATTTCAATAGGATAATTGAAGAGTTAAAATCAAGTGTAACTCTTAAAAATAGGCCAGAAGAAGTAATACATGCAATGGAATGACAGCCTTTGTCTCTTAATATAAAATATCTTCCATAAAACTCCTCAACTGTTACATCAAAAATATCCTAAACAATCCAATAATAACTACTGTGCATTTAACAAAGATGTATGTTTAATAGGTCAAATGGAAAAGACAAAACATTCATTCTAGCAATCTCAAAATTATGGCGTAGTCCATCTTGTTTCTTAGCAGGAGCCTCATGAAAATATTCAAACAGATGAGACAACTCCATTTTTCCTAAGGAGGTGACCACTAATATCATCTCACTTTGCAAACAGTACTTATTTCACATTGCTTACATCCATGTATCACATTGAATACTAATTATTATCCTGCATCTCATCTCAACCGGGCCATCTTGAAAGCAAGAAATACATTTCTTCCCCCCCCCTTTTTTTTCTTTACATAGCATACATGTAACTATTAAACAAGAGCGCTCTCTCCATTTCACCAAAGGTCTCACTAAAAGGAATGCATCACAGATGTGAAAATGACTACAAAGTAACCAAGTTTAGATTTTATCCAAAGCTTTTGTCAATTTTTAAAAAAAATCTGCTTGATATGAAAACTAAATGCTGAAAGAATATTTAAGCAAAGATTTGATAATGTATGTTATATAACACCTTATTTATTCCTCTACATCTGATTGGAGGATTGGTAGTCACATGCCATGGGTTATTCGGTACTAACTCACGGCCGTGGGTTAGTGTATACTAACCCGCAGAGGTGACGTCAGCCATGGGGGTACATACAACCAAATTTTGACCAAAAAGCTATGATTTAGGAAGTTAGGTGTTATATAAAACAAATGATGAATGTTTTCCATTCATGCAATAGTATGAATAATATCATTCGTTGAAAGATTGAACATTCTATTCAACTCGGCTTCGCCTCATTGAATAGAACGTACAATCTTTCAACGAATGAAATTATTCATACTATCGCACTCAAAAACATTATTTGTATACTACTTACCTCATGTCTAATATCATGTTGCACTCCACCAAAGTAGATACATTTCATTACCTCAGCTTGATCAATAACCTGCAATACCAAAATTTAAAATATTACTTCCATCCACAGACTAATGGCACATATTCCACTTATGGTGGGTAGTTTCAGATCCAAGAAGCTTTTTCTACTACCAAGAAACTAAATTATAAGGAAACACAACTAATATCAGGAAACACAGGAAATCCACTTCTCAAGTTACTTTCTAGTCAATTCCAAGTCTAAATGTCAATTTTGATTTTCTTAATGTTTTTATAAAAGCTTTTGGTGTCACTTCGGTCATTCGCTCTTGGGGTAAAAAAAGGAGGGTGGTTGTCTTAAGGTAATCGCTCTCTTCTGTAGCAAACTGTCTCTCAAAGAAACTTGATTCCATTTAAGTCTTAATGAAGTTCTAAGCATTCCACTTCCTGTAACATTATCTAAGAGTGACATGACAAATCCAAAGCATACCTAAATGTAATTTAAACTAATAATATTACATCCATCACAGTATGAAATACTCATGAGAATAAAAATATTGCTGAGGATGAGCAAAAGCTTTTATCAAAACAACTGCAAAACATACAGTATACCAATGTTTATGAGCAAGAGATACTAAATCAGTTCAAATTCCAACATTCTAATTTTTTACTTTATCTCAGTAACTTCAAGTAAGCAATCTTTGAAGATGACTTTCCACAAAATTATCTATTTAAACTTTGACCATCTCTTACCTTGTCATCACTGAATAATGACCTCCACTTCTCCTCTGTCATCCCTTTCTCTTCATTCTGTCTCTCCTCTGACCAAATTATCTCTGGATGGACCAGCCCTGAGAGGTGGGTACGTACTGTTCTGAGATGTCGGCAGTGAGCCAACCCTGTGGAAGAGAAACATTGAAAAGAGCTGAAGAATTTATCACAAGGAATTTAAGTTTACATGTAAAGGAACACCACAAAAATAATCATCAAAATGCTTTTACAGCCCCCCCCCAAAAAGAAACCCTCCAAAAAAAAAAAACTGTTTAAGATAAATATTTGAGGATAAGTGGCAAATAAATTTCAAACATACCAGGGTTGCCCAACTTGCAAAATACAAGCCAAGGTGCTGCCTACTGGTAGCTTCCAAACAGCCCACCAGGTTTCATACAAGATCTCCTGTGCCCCAGGCAAGCTAAGATGACCCCTCCTTTATCTACCATCATTCAATATGTTGCCCCTCCTCTTACCGATTGGATAACCTTACGGATTGGATAACCTTAATATAAACAACCTATGATATGCCAAGTCAGAACTGTACATAAATAAAGCTTTTCATCTCACTTATTGGTGAGAAAACTATCATAGGAACATATTTCTAAGACATAACAAGATTAGATTACAAACAGTACAGATAAAAAGCTGTAATCTGCCTACCAAACATTTCACTTTTGTACCAGGTCTCAAATAAAGCTTTAGTGATATGACTCTGGCTTCTCTACTTAATTTTGAACTAAAGCAAAATTTAGATGTACCTTGATCTAATGAAAAATGCAAATGCAGTAATTATTTAATTCAGTTTTAACAATTACCAAAAATATAGTTATCTACTTACATCCATAAAATGCCCGAGAAATGATCTGTTTCCTCATAGTATCACATAATAGCTTGATGGAAGAGCTAAAGAGAGATCAATTAGCATGTCATAAATATGCAATAAAATCCTTTTTCAAATGGAAATAAGCACCTGAAGCTTATTCATGAATATTTATTACTGGTATTGCAATACAATTTTGTTTCACTAGTGTAATCTACCATAGAAATAAATGGTCTAATAAATTCTAGTGTTCGAACAATCAACTGTTAGATAATCGGCATTGGGCCGATTATCACACAATCAGTAAATAATCGGCATTGCTAAAATTTTTTGTTCCACCGATAACCACCACCAATTATTTATAAAATGGAAAGGGGCTCAAAAACAAAAGTTCCTGCAAAAATACTTTGTAATCCCCAAAACAAACATTTCTTATAAGTTCTCGCCCAAAATATCAGCATTGGTACTTACAAAACTAGCCAAATTTAAAGCTCTCTTAATAACAGCCAGGAACGTAATTATTGCCGTAACTTCTAGTTCAGCACAGTTTAGGTGCGTCAAAGGGCACATAATATTACCTAAGCAGTCTGCATGCTACAGACAATGCTGCACATCTTCATATAAATTGTACAGACCATGACTTCGCTATTATTTTTCATGCTTCAGTGCTATATCACCAGTACACATTCGGTGCATGTACTGTACTGTAGCTACTAGAAAACTGGAAACTCGAGGCTCATTAACCTGCATAAATTATGCCACTTCCCACATTCCTTTCATTAAATTTTTACAGTAATTATCGATAATACAGTATGCACATGCGTACATGTAATTGCCTTAGTACGTGATACGTAACTCAAGAAAGTTTCTTGCGAAATTGAAGTTCACCTACGCAAGTACTCCAAGTATGGTGTGTACATAATACATAACGCAAGGCTAGTGCATTGCCGGTTATTACGTAGTGCGGTGGTCATGAACGAAAGAAGGGAAGCGGCCCAGCGTAAATTTGCGCACCACTGGCAACACAGTTTTTCGATTACAGGAATTTATCGTTAATTACTTTTGCATTTTATTTGGAGGATCTTTTAAAATAAGAAGTATTAAGTTTTGGGCAAGACACTTTACAAAAAATATGTTTATATTGTAACTGAGCCATGACGTGCCTTCATCAGGTAAACACAGTGAAATTTTTGTGACCCTGGAGTGCTAAGGTAGTTATGTATTTTTTGCATAGAACTGGGTGGATAGGCTACTATATAGCACTACTACAATCCAGTACAGAACATGTATACGGAATCTTTTGAAGTAATCCGTGGATGAAAACAGGCAGACAGGCACATTGACAGACTCTTTGTATAACGTTAGGCTGTGACATCGCAGGCAAAGAAGTATTTAAGGTTGATTTTACCTCAGTATTTCGAGAGGAAATAATACCAAAAAACCTTATATTTTGTTCTTAGAATGTACAGAACTGTTCATAATATAGTTCAACTCCAATGTGAAGGTTGTCATCATGCATTGTGTACAGTGCTAGCGTAGAGATACACGATAGACAGCCAGAAAACATGACCTTCCCATACATGTTAATAATCGGTGATCGGTAATTGGCATCCGCCCAATTATGTTATTGAATAATCTGTAATCGGTAATTACCAATTATTGAATAATCGGTCGAACACTAATAAATTCCCCTACAAAACTCAAAAGCATGACTTAAGGTATATTTAGGCGCATGAAAGGGTAATTAGTGGTCCCCCCCACACACACACTCCTCCCTTCCCCCCCCCACCACCTCCCCTCTCTGGACACCACCACACTGCTCCAATTTATGTCAACTTAAATATGAAACAAACTGCTCCCAAGTGATAACCACTTGATTATTCATAGAAAGTTGAAAACCTTAACAGATGGCAAATGATTTCTATAAAATTTACTTTCAACAGTTCACTATACACCAATGCATCATGTACTGAAAAAACTTAATCATGTGGCCCTGACCACATAATTTGAACTGAAAACCTTTTAAGTTAACTTCAACACCATTATAATAGAGAGGTACAATGACACATAATCTTACCCTTGCTCGGCCCATCTGCTTGTGGGTGGAGGGGGGTGGGCTAACATCTCACTGACAGGTGATAATTGGGCATAGACGGATTTGGGAATGTTTGGTGACTGGACAACATTTTGACGAATAAGCTGATGCCTTGGACCAAAATCTTTGAGCGACCATGGAAAGCTTGTAAGTTTTGGATGGGCAGGCAGCATGGCTTCCTCATGGTCTAGACAGGATAAAATGTAAAAAGATATACAACAGGGGTGGGGAACCACAGGCCTGCAGGCCATATACAAGCAATTAATAGATCTAATTTCAGCAACACATGATACAGAACTAATAAGTTATTTAACTACCATTTTTCTTGCTCACCATTTTCTAGCAAGTTTAGGTAAAATATACTTCAGAATAACTACTAGTGTAGTACAAAGTAACTCTGCAGCTCTCTGGTAGTAGGCTTACAACTGCCCACAGTATTCAGAATGAAGCATACCCAGTATATAGTTTGTAATTTACATGCAAACAAGGTGCAAGACCTTAGTGCTACTGTAGTAAAACGCTGCAGCTTTAAACAGGGGTGTGCTGCGTCACACTTATCTGTAGCATGATACTGGACAAGCTGTTTTTCTGTGGACACTGATCTAGTAGCCGGTGGATTCCATGAGTCAGTATGCCCCTCCCATGAGTTAGTTGAAAGTTATAATGTGTGGATAACTTTTGATATTAACACGAAGAAAACCCTCAACAAAGTGCCTTCAGAAATGGTATTTTTCTGCCAACTTCTCTCTCACTTTTCACAGCAGTTCATTCACTACTACTTCCCATATCATCAAACTGACCTGCCATTAGTCCAAGCTAAGATTTATTAAAATGAACTGTCAAATTGTGGTGTTTGTAATCTGCTCAGCCTAGTGGATCTTGCCCCATGCACCACATTGCTTTAGTACATGACATTGCATCCGCGTGTGTTTGTTTGTCCTCCAGAAGGTGGGTGCGTTAGTTGACTTTTGCATGCGTGAAACCTCCCCACATATGAGAATGCTCACAGCATGACCACCGTATAAGAGAACAAACTATGCGAACATTCTATGAAAGGAAACTTTAGGTCTCTCTCATTAGCATGTACAATAACTTAATCCATTAATTCATGAAATGCACCATTCTTTATGGCTGTAAACATGTTGGCATATGACAACATTTCATGAAAAAATGAGTTTAAAGAAACTTTGTTTGAAATCAATCACTTAAATTCTTCGTATATTTTGAACTCATGTTTTCTTTTGGTCTCAACCCTCTCTCTAGCTAGCAGAGTCTTCATAACCTGGTTTATACCCGTGTAAACTCACCAATGTCAGGTTTGAATGCTGAAATGATTCTAAATACATAATCTGTTGCTTCCTCCCCCTCAAAGATCTGTGTTCCATCTTTTGGTGAAGACGATTCTGAATTTCCACTGTTGAGAGCCTGAGCTGATGATTTGCGTTTCAACTTGGGCAAGACCTTTCCTTTACCCCTTTGTAACCACAGGGGTGGGTCCAGGAGACCACGGGGCAAGAGTCCATTTTCAAGGCAAGTGAGGAAGGCCAGAAGATGACCTCCACATGGAAAATGGATTGGTGGGTACTGGACCCCATCTTGACCAACTAAAACCAGGGTGCCTCCACAGTCAGCTGTAATGTGCAAAGAATTGTTTGCATTAACATTTCACCATCTCATAGAAGACTAACAAAGGCTAACATTGAACTCGGAACGTGCACTTTACTGTACCTATAGTGATTGAATACAAAGTAGCAATAGAGAGGTAAAAGATAACCTAAGCAAAGAACTGGGTTTTGCCCCTTACTTTGATGTCCTCTCTGAAAATATGATGCAACTCCTTCAGTGGTTATCAATGAAAGTCAGTTCAGTGGATATAGATCTCATGTATCTTAAACCTATACCTCAACAAAGATTTTAATGCTTCCCTACCTGTGGAAAACTACCTACTTCAGTGGAAGAAATTACCTGCAAACATGATGTCCCTTGTTTACAGGTGCACAAACTAGCATGTTGACAAAGCACTACCAGTTCACACAAAGGTAAAAAGATAAATGATTTGGTAAAAAGCATCACAAAATTTGGTAAACCCACTTATGATTAAAATTGCTGTCTCTCTCTTGCTAAAATTGTACTCAGCATTGCATTAAAAAAACATATCTTGGAAAGGCAAACTTATCCCCAAGCTGTTAAAATATTTTCACTGAAGAGTAACAGGTACCTATTGCATAATAACCAACAAAGGCTTGCTGAAATGTAGCAAAAAACTGAGAGAATAAAACAGCACAAGTCTAGATGAATGATATCTTCTAGGTTAAAAAGTTTTTGGATTCCAGTAACAGAGAGGACAGGGGTAAGTAGGAGGGAAATGTGTTGATGAAACATGCTAACCCGAGTCCCAGGCAACACTTACACTTTGTGTGAAATTACTAGTTGTGTTATACATGCCATTTATAAGTGACTCCTCACACTTTCAGGCAACCATAGTGAATTCACCAAATAGCTAAATCATTCGAACAGTTTCATCATCAACTTACAGGGATTATTCTTTCATACAGGTATCCTTATCTATTGCCGTTGAACCATTAAAAACTATGTATGGAAATTGACTATACTTTCCTTCCATAGACAACTGACATATTTACATTACAACTTTGCAGAAACTGAAGCCAATTATCATAGGCTAATTGAACCATCTTCAACATAAACTGATTTCACTATTAAAGACAAACAAGAAAATGGTTGAATTCACTACCACCAAACACCTTCGCAAGATTATGTGTAAAAATAGTGCAACATCTGCACCTAAACATTCCCCCAAATGGAGTCCATGATGTTACCATACTGTTAATTTTAAAATTAATTTATCACATTGCACTACTAATCTTACATTAATCTAAGCTCACTGCATAAGTGTACATTAATCTAAGCTCACTGCATAAGTGTATGTCATATACATATATATGTATAGTGAGCAGTCTCCCTATCATTAAATTGTACCAGGAAATTGCTGTTTGTCACCTGGGAGTTTATACAAACATAAAACAAGCCTGTAATTACGTTGATTACTCCCTACGCCTGGGTGATAATACTCACGTTGCTGGTGGCAATGTAGATAAACAATATCTTCCAGGTTCACAGTAAGGGCGTAATCCCAGTAAATACTGCAAGAAGACATAAATTTCAGTTTTATGATTTTCAAATATCATGTCACATCACCAGACTAATGCTGAGATATATTTCACCACCAAATACTGTCAAGAGATATCCACTTCAAGTTCAAAAGCTTTGAAATATGACGGCACACTCTTTCTCACTTATGAAATTTGATTCAATTCTTTCAATGCTGTACCATAGTATATTTGTTACAAACTATTAATAACCTGGAAACTCTTTTAAAAAAAACCTCTGTCACACTTTACAAATGTAATTTAAAACATTAACCATTTATTAAGTCATATCTATGCCATCTGGTTAACACTTACTACAAGAAAAATATAAAGAATGGTACATAACAGGAATCTCCAAACCATTCAAAGAAAAAAATCTTAAGCAAGGTGAGAAAAAAAAATCATTTCTGCAGGGCATATATTACTGGTATAAAATAAAGTCAGTATAAATAAATGTAAGAAAGGGGCTTTCTTTAATCAGGAAACCCCTTCTCTAAAATAAAGTATGAAAGAATATTCCTTGCAACATCATGGCAAAACTCCCACAAGTACCATTAAGAGGGAAAGAAATGGAATGCTATGCATGCAATTGTGGCATGTGGGATTCTAGCAGACTGCACTGAGCATCCTGCAACCATATTTTACTACAACTACTATGAACTACAATGAACATCACTACACCATTTGGTACTAGTTGTAAGCAACTAGAACCCTCAATGTCCCAACAGGACAGTGTAAACTGCCACTTGACTTATCCTAACTTGAATATGGTACTATAGAGGTTTTTCACGTGACGTCACCGTGTTTCAATTTGTCATACTGGCCGTTACGGAACATGCGCAAAAGGTGTGTTATCGATATGAGCCCACGACACGGCCTTAGTTACAATTGTTTTATAATAGATGCCTGGCCGTCAAAATAGAGATATGTGCAGTGCAGTGACTTGAGTGAAAAACCTCTATACAACCAATGTTAGCGCATAGAAGCAGAAAATGCCAAACAGCACTGGTCTTCTGATGGGATGGCTTACCACCAAGTTTGTACTTACAAATTCACAACTTACTATCCACTAAACACTATGTAGTAGCTCTTTACCAATTTATGAATTTAAAATTGGAGCAAAAATATCATGCACTGAAATCTTGAAACCAGAAAAGCAGAAATTTTTCTGATGGTAGAAGGTAAACTTGATAGTCATGCATAATTGAGTTACACTGGTACCCTTGCTGATTTTATATCAATGTGTACAGGGAATGAGATCCTGTTGGTGTCACAGCAATTTAGTAAAAATAGTACATAAGCTGTGGTGTACAAAAAGGAGGTTGAAAAGATTCATTTCTTTCTTCTACATTCACTTACTTTCAGTACATCCAGGACATGGTTTTAGTAAAGGAAGGGTTTACGCAAAAATTTAATTTTCATAAATAACGGAGGAATTAAATCTATGCAATTTGGTAAAACTTTCATTCAAATCGGACATGTAGAACTCAAAGTACCAGTTAATGAAGTTACTACATTTGTGACCCAAAGTGTGCTTGAGGAAAGAAGGGGTTATACGTATCACATCCTCACACTGATATGAAATGCTTTGTTTCCTTTGTTTTTTCAGTCTGTGTTGACTTTGAAGTTAAAAGGGATAGGAGCCCCCTATGGTGAATTTGAAGTTTGTAAACTTCCCAGCATCTCATGCATTTACATCCCAATAACATGGGATTACGGAACAGAAAATTGGTAGTAAAATTTAAAGAAAAAAGTGTTCATTAATGTGAGGTTATGACATCAAAAGTGTTTGCTACAAGTTCACTTTGTGTTGAAAATGTTACGACTAAGAGTGCTTATATCTTGAAAACCAGCACATTACTGTTATTACAGAATTAAGCCCTAATTTTAATAACAAAATGGAAAGGAATTCAACAAAAACAAAACCTTCGCAAATTTAGGAATCAAATTTCATAATGGCATTTGGCATTTATAAAACAGAAAAAAAAAATCATTTCTTTAGGTATAATACTCCACTATAAAAGTAGCATAAACTATACTTGAGCAAACAGTATGCTGATATTTAAAAAATTTTTGAGACATGCAGTCCCTCCACAAAAAATACCATGCAAAAAGTAGCAAACAATGCTGCTCAACATGCAGTACAATGGATTTGACCATTGAAAATTCTGGCTTGAAAATATTCTTGAACCAGAAAGCCCAAAGGCTTAGTGATTCCTTGCCTGGGGGAGGGGGTAGCTTTGTTACACCAAGGTTCATCCCTCA
>WURT03054084.1:0-14131 GCA_009936505.3 Holothuria glaberrima
TATATAAACCGATATGCCAGATCAGACCTCGCTACTAATAGTTTCACGCTGTCGTGCGATGATCAGGCGAGTGCAAGTTGGAACACTCTCAGGGCTTTCGTTTTTTCCTTGCACGGCTCAGTGGTTCGAGGTGCCATGTGTATGTGCGTGTTGTGTGAAACATAGCTGAGGATCCATAAACTCAGGGGCGGACTGGGAGGTTTACGCGGTCGCGGCAAATTGCAGTCAGAGGCCCTTTGGCGCTATCTAAGGCAGAGCGCCACTACTCGTTGGCGCGTAGCGTACCAGAAAATTTTGGACAAAACTACTTGCCAGATCGCAGGAAATGGCAATTTCCAATCCCATTTTCAGCGTACCAGATTTCATTAAAGATGATTTTAAAGAGGCATAGTTATTAATGTATTTAAGTCAAAGGTCAAATAGAGGTTATTTTTGCACAACATGGTCATTTTGGGATCAAGCGGGCAAATGTTTCTTCGAATACAGATTGATGATCATAACACGTGTTCAGTATCATCATTGAACAATGGTAAAAATGGGGTATTCGATAATTTGAAAATTTGAGGGGAAAGGTCATGTAGTGGTTATTTTATCTAGAATTAGTCTTTTTACTGGTCAATGCACTTGTCTTCACCAATACAGTTTACCATAGGGTATTGTAATGATTGTTATAGTGCAGTGGCGCAGACAGAAGCTGGTGACTGGAGGGCACAATAGATTGTGTTGTTAGACCCCCCCCCCCCCCCGAAATACACTCATAAGTCAGTTTAATTTGTGCTTGTGTAGCCTATAGCTGCCATGGTTTGTACCCGCGGCTGATATTTCTTTCGTTTTGGGGGAGAGGTCTAAGGGGAGGGGGACACCCATCCCCTTTGAGAATGTTTTGTTCCTTTAAGATGGCTTAGATGTAAAATGGTGCTGTTTTTGGCAAATTTTCGAACTGATCATGTATTGAAAGGTTCTTATAGTTCAGTGAATCTTTAGTTTTGGTTGGGTGAAAGGGAAGGGTATGTTGTCTCAGTGGAGGGTGGTGACCCCTCCATTTGACAAACTTTTGTTTGTGTGACGCAAAATGATACTACCTTTGGCAAATATCTGAACAACGTAATTACAGCCTTAGAAATTCTTACAAGTTAGTGATATTTTGGCTGTGTCATGGCACCCGTTCAACAGAAATGTTTAAAGACAAACACATACTTCCAATGTTTCAAAACACGCTACAGTACAAATGTTACTGAATATGCTACTCGTGATATATGATTGCTCTAGGATGCTCTTTTGGTGCGTTGTCCTTACTGTACATAAGTTGAAGATGTACCTCTGTTTTTCTGAAGAGGGTTTTGGTTCGAGTTTTATAACCATGTGGCTATGAGATTGCGGAGTGCAAACCGTTACGAATGCGCGCAAAGCGAGTCGAAATTTTGCAAAAAAACACTTTTCCATGAGAAAAATCCCATACAGACTATGCACTAAGAAACTTTCAATTCCCTAATCAAACTAATCTGCCAATTAGACGGCTCAGAGTCTTTTCCCTGATAATTCGTAAAAACTTTCATTTTTCATGAAATATTTCTTATCTTGAATTCCCATGTTTCCCTTCCTTGCAATACTGTGCTCCTCTACAATCACTCCTACGGACATGAACAATCGGCCTAAAAGCCCTCACTGTTGAATGGTGCGAATTTTGATGGTTTGCGGAGGGTTTATGAAAATTTCGAAAGTTTCAGAATGACTTTTGATAGAAATTGATTAAAAAAAATCCACCACTAAGTCGAAAACACACCTCACCCCACCCGACCCCTTGCAGAAAAAAATGTTTGGACATCTTAAAAAATCGGTGGGGGCGTGCCCCCCATGCCCACGTGCCATCGCCACTAAAATAGTATGCATATTGACTACCTAGTCACACAAGAAGAAGTGGTATCAGCTCACTTGTCTTCTACGCTATTTGGCCTATGACCACTGTAGGCCGGTCAAAATTGGAAACTTTCTAACGAGTCTTTTCAGCATGCCGCGGAGGTTCTCCATGGGAAAATTTTGAATTTTGATTGCCTAGGATTTTTTTAGAGTTATTAAAATCTGTCATGACCTCGGATGAGGAAGGGGGAGGACGGCACGATGTTGCTAAGTAACTACTCACTTATTTGTCCCTATGGCGTTTCAATGAACAGGGGTCAATGAGAATGAGGCAGCGGCCCTTTGAGATGTAGAACCTGAGGGGGAACATGTAGATGCCCCAAACAGCTAGTGTTGAGGTTATCCACCATTTATCTCAAACCGGAACATTGTTTAGTTTCAATCCCGTGGTTTTTACAAACATCTCTGACCATTGGCCCAAACGTATTATAGGGGCCACCGATGAGGCATAATTATTTTAGGGATCTATGGGCCCAGGCTCAGAGCACAAGCAGTTCCCGCCCACACTGCATTGCGATCCTGTGTTCCACTCTGTCTCCATCTTTAGCAATCGCCCTTTCTTTTCACTTCCCTTCCTTAATTTTTTCTCTCTTTTTCTTTCTCTCCTTCCTCTCTCTCTCATCTCGTTTTCCTCTCTTTTTTTCAGCATCCGGCCCAAAGTAGCCATGAACCGAGTGGCCCATGCGGCGATCGCCACATCGCCACAGTGGCAAAACCGCCTATGACAAAACTCATAACATTGCGAGAACTCCTCAAGTGTTGACAGTGCTGGCCTGTGCGGCCACATCACTTCCCACTGTTTTGATCCACTATGCCATAACCAGTGGGGATTAGGAAACTTAGGGCAACTTTTGTCATTTTATATGCTGAGGAAAATAAAAAAATATGAAAGTTACTATTGCACAGGGGCCTGACTATCATCTCTGCACAGCAGGGGGGGGGGCAAGCCAAGGAGCAGGGGCGGCCTGGTCCCCAAATGCCCTCCCCTTGGCTACGGGCCTGGTCATATACATTGCCACCTCAACAAAAAACTAATTGCCATTCATGTCCAAATATTTTATATAAGACTATCAGTTTTGGACGGACAAGTTACATTAGCAATAACAGTGCTGTATTGTCCGTCCAAATTGACTTATCGTCAATATTTAGGCATACATCATATATTTTTATCATTTGCATCGTGCTGTTATGTTTTTTACGACACTAATCTGATATAGAAATGAAAGTTTGGAAATGGTTATGCTTTAACTGAATAGAGTAATAAAGGTAGACATAATGTTGCTAATGTAACTCTAAATCATATCACTGCAACACCGTAAAAATATTTTGGTACTTTGGTATAGTAAAACCAGCATAAAATGAAGGTAAAGTACTGTATAGTACGAGTGTTCTGTAGTCCTGCTGAAATTATGCCTTTTCAAACTTGTATTAGTGCACGCTTGCAACAGCAAAATAACACTATTCATCCAAACATGTATTCCTGATTTTTTGTCCGTCGAAGAGTTACATTAGCAACAATCTAAAGTATCACATTAAACTGATCTAAAAATGGATGGCTTTTTATTTCCACACTTTTTATCAAGGGCGTAGGAAGTGGGGGGCTGGGGGTCCAGCCCCAGCGAAATTTGTGAGGGGGAGGAAGTATGCTTTAGCCCCTCCCCCCACTTTCCAAGCACGAAAACCCGTCATTTGTCTCTTTTGTAAGAAATTTCAAAAATTTACAGTAATTTACCTTACAATTTATCCAACATGATGCACCAGATTGCATCCAAGGACCCTCGAAAATCCAAAAATTTTCCAAAGGGCTAAGGAATGTCAAAAATATGCAGCATTTACCTTAAACTTTTTCCAAAATGATGCACCAAATTGCATCTAAGTATCCTCAAATATAAAAGAATTTTCTAAAGGGGGCTCCCCTTAGACCCTTCCCCCAGGACGGCGATCCGAAACAAAGTTCAGCCCCCCAGTCTTAAACAACTTCCTACGCCTATGCTTTTTATCAGTGGCGTACGCAGCATTTCTCTCAAGGGGGGGGGGCATGCAGTATACTGAGTGGTGCTGGGCTGGCCGAGGGGTCTAGGGGAGGGGTGTCCCCTCCCCTTTTAATTTTTTTTTTAAAAAATCGGTGTCTTTTACAAGCTGGTGCCACATATGCTGCCTTTTTAGGTAAAATTTGTGTTACAAAATTTGCGTATTTTTAGGAACTAAAGTAAAAGCGCATCCGTCATCGCCGGCCTGGGGGAGGGGTCCAAGGAGAGGGGGTGATCCCCTCCCCCTTTGAAAATTTTTGAAAAATTAGGCGTCTTTACATGTAATTTGGTGCCACATATGCTACCTTTTGACAAAATTACGTCTTTTTAGGATCTAAAAGGAAAAAAATTGGCATCCGTGAGGGGGACCATGGCCCAATGCCCCCTGCGTACGCCACTGCTTTTTATGAAAGCCCCTTTGCAAAGTGTGAATGGATTATTGCAATTTAGGAACTGTCATGAAAAATATTTTGGAAATTACAAACATTCATGGGATGATAATTTTAAATTTTGTCCGTCCACAAGTTACATAAGCAACACCTAAGTTGTTTGTCCAAAAGTTACAATAGAAACATTGTGCCTAAGAAATAACAAAAGTCAAAGTTATCTTGAAGGTTGTAGATTTTTGTACCAGACACATTAAAGAATATCACAAGCAAAAAAATTCTGTCAAAGCACGTTTCTATATTTTGGTGCCTTGTGGGAGTAAATGGACCCCATTACTGTGAAACATGCCCTTTACTACACACTACATTTCGTAGTATAGAAAGGAGTGACTAGAAGGAGCGGATTATACGGTCACGTTCAGTGACTAGACCAGAAACTTCATGTATACAGTGCCGGATCTAAGGGGGAAGGGGGCAATTTCCCCCTAAAATTTTCAGAGCAAGGGAAAAATTAAAATCAACCCCAAAGACCAAGCCAATAATGATATTTCTTACTACCTACCTATCCTCTTCGTGCCGACTGGTACATAAGGCCTCCACGCTCTTTCTCCAGATAACCCTATCCCTTGCCTTTACCCTATCTTCATTCCAAGTTTTCCACCCAAACTCCTTTCTTTCTTTTTCTGCTGTTCTTCTCCATGTTGCTTTTGGTCTTCCAAATCTTTTTCTCCCTTCTGGTTGCCATGTCAATGCAGTCACACAGTAGTGCCCCGTATGTTTTCTCAATATGTTTCCCAACCAGTTCCATCAGTCTCTTTTCACTTCAAAGCTGATCTTCTTTACTTGCGTTAATTCACTGAGTTCGTCATAGGAGATGATATTTGGCCAAAATATTTGCATAATTCTTTTCAGACATTGATACTGAAATGAGTCCAGTTTCTTTTCATCGCTACTATTCATTTTCCATGTTTCACAGCTATATAACACAACTGGTCTAACAATGGTTTGGTAAAGCTTTATTTTTGTTTTCCTGCTGTATTGCTTTGACTCAGTCCATATTTTGTTTAGCTTGGTGAATAGGATTCTTCCTTTGTTTATTCTGCCATTCATATCGTTCCCTCCACCTCCTTGCTTGCTCATATTTACCCCAAGGTAAGTAAATTCATCCACATCCTCTATGTCCTTTCCATCTAATTTAACAGCTTCAACTCTCTTGCTGTTAATCTCATAACCTTTGTCTTTTTGTCATTTATTTTCAAACCAACTTTGCTTACATGTTGATATAATTTGTCAGTTTTCCTCTGCATGTGTGGGTGGTTGGATGATAGTAAGGCAATATCGTTGGCAAAGTCTAAATCTTCCAGCTTAGACATCATCCTCCATCTCACCCCTGTATTATTTTCCTGTGTAGTCTTTCTCATCACCCAGTCAGTCACAAGCAGGAATAAACACCCAGACATCATACAGCCCTGCTTTACTCCTGTCTTAACATTAAACCAGTCTGTCAATTTTCGGTCATCTAAGCACTGCACAAATGTTATTAGAATACATCGCCATCACCATGTTATTTTACTTGATATTCCATACTGCCTCATTTCCCAAAGGCTGTCCCTGGGTATTAACCAAAAGCCGCCTCGAAATCTATGAAACTTATATACAATGAAGACTGCCATTCAATTGACTGTTCTATAATATTCCTTAAGATAAAGATCTGTTCAGTCGTGCTTTTACCTTCCCTGAAACCAGCTTGTTCTTGTTTGTCATCAATCTCTTTCTTAACTCTTTGGATTAGTATCCTAATTAACACCTTGCTTGCAATTGGTAAACGTGTAATTCCTCTCCAGTTACCGCAGTCACTTAAAGGCTTTGTCCAGTGGCATTTCACGAGGGTCTCATGTGAAAGCGAAATACTCTTTTCCTAACTCGAGATATCTCATATTAACGAGTGCTTATTTTTGTCAAAAAATACCTCCAGTTCTCATCAAGGTCACAGATTGTTATGTAAAGTGGGCACATTGCCTCAGATTCCTTTGTTTTTCTTTATAATTGAATGTCCTGTTTGTCCTTGTAATTTTATACTGTTGGAATGTTTGAATGTTTCCATGTAGATTTAGCAGAAATCTACACCATATGTAGGCATAACAAACAAAGTTGCTAAATATTCCATACAGCGGCATTAATATAATACAGAAATTCAGTTCTATGTCAAATTAATGTACCGCAATGACGTCACAGATTTCCCATAATGCACTTCATCCTGAGAAAAAAATGCTCTTCTTTGAAAATTTGTATCTTCCAAACGCTGCAAGCTATTGCGAGATGCGGTTTTCACCTCCTAAAAGAGAAAAATTTTCTTCATTTTTTAAACTTACTAAATTACTCTCTGGAAAATCCCTTGAAGTCCCCTTTCTTGGGTAATTTTACAATTAATCCTTTCTTCCATTCGTGTGGTATTTGTTCATGATTCCTAACATCACATAATAAGTAGGGTAACTTTTCCATTGCTGTCTCAATGTCAGTTTTTAACATCTCAGCTGTTATTTGATCCATTCCCCAGCTTTGCCATTTTTGATCTTTTTACGTGCCCATTTTATTTCATCTTTGGTAATAAGGTGTGTGCTAATAGTGTCTAACTCCGCAGTATCGTCAGGTCTAATTTCAACTGGGTTTAGTGAGATATCTCTGTTCAATATTTCTTCAAAATGCTCTTTCCATCTTGTCATCTTACCTTCATCATCCGTTATAGTTCTTCCAAATTTGTCCTTTTTAACCACTGATGCATTGCAGGGTTTGTCGTTGCACATTAATCTTGTAATGTCGTACAAGGTCTTCATTTGTCCGTTTTCTGCGGCCTTTTGTGCTTCAATTGTTAGGTTCTCCAACAATTTTCTTTTGTCATTTCTCATGCTTGCTTTCACTTCTTTATCTCTGACTTTGTAGTCAGAATGCAGCATTTCTTTTATTCGACGAGACTTTGAGCTATCTACTTTAATTTTGATTTTTTCCGTTCTTCAACAATTTTCCAGGACTGGGGACTGATCCAAGGTTTTTGTTTCTTTTTCTTGGTACCCAAAACATCTTTTGCTGTCTGTTTGTAGGTCTTTTGAGTATGATCCCACTTTGTATCAAGATCAGATTCATCCAATACAGCTTCCAGCACTGCAAAGCCATTTCTCAATTCAAGGGCGAATTTATTTCTGACCACTTGGTCTTGTAGTTTAATTACATCATAGTTTGCCCTTGCATTTGTTTTACAGATATGCTTTTTGAGTTTGAGTTTGGTTTGTGTCCTAACAATCTGGTGATCGCTTGCAACGTCTGCTTCTCTCATCACCCTGGTGTCTCTTATTGATGATCTGAATTGCTTATTTACCAGCCTACATGATCTATTTGGTTTGTAATAGACGCATTCACTGTTTACAAACAAAGACGTCACTGCGTGTCGGTAAAAGAGTTTGTAAGGCGCGCTTACACTGTCGTCACAATGCAAAGTAGATTCCAATTCGTCTACTTTTTGCGTGCAATCGCACAAGCTTTAACACGCGCAACACCGAACATACACGCATGTGTGTTTGCGCATGCTCTATGCCAACCAATGCCAACCAGTGACGTAACCGTGAACTCCCTAACTGTCCTTTTATCGGGCGATATCCATGTGTAATTATGTATATCGTTATGAGGAAATAGAATACCAGTTAAAACAAATTTGTTCATTCCGCAAAAGTCAATTAGCTTATATTTCTTGCATAATGATAAAACAGCACATATGCAGCCAGTTGCAGTCCCTAACAAGAAAGAGTCTCAAGGGCCAACTATAACCTTTCCTGTATGTACACACGTACAATTTGACACAGGATCACGTGCTGACCAGTGACTACTGATGTGAACAGATAATATTTAACGTTGGCTGTAAATAAAAGATCTAAAATTATAGTGTAAAGTATGCTCAAATTTAGTATCTTCATAATATCTTCAAAATTTTTCCACACCGTGGGAGCGGGATACCCCGGGCCCACACCCTCCCCTCGGGCGCTCCGCGCCCTCAACATGCGAACAAAGCTCGCATGCTTTGCAACCCCTAGCATTAGGTTTTGGATCCGGCACTGGTATAGCATCATTATGGCACTAGGCTAAATGCCTAACCCTGCGGCCCTAACTAACCCAAGCTGAAGCTCGAAAGAGATGTCCTCAGAATTTTCTCCTACCCGCCGTTAGCCCCCGGAAAAACCTAAACGACCCCCAGGTGAAGACCCGCTGGTCTCTAGACCCTCAGGATTTCGAATCCAGAGGTCTGCTTTTTCGCCGGGATTGCAAAAATATATATATATTGCGCAATCAAATTGACGTCATCAAATTTTGTTGAAATTAATAGAAATTGAGCCTTTTTCTGTTTCAAAATATTTAAGTAAAATGCATAACAATCTTCTTATCCAGCATTTATTTCAAACAATTAATTATTGAAATATCGAGTTACAGACTTTTAATATATTTTTTCTCATTGACTTGTGTACAAAATGAGAAATTTAGATGCGGTTTTCTCAATAGTCAATTTCCGTCTTTTTCATAGCTTCAAATATTTGCCATTTTTCTGATTAATGTGCAAAATTTTAATCTATCTTGCCATTTTTAATTCTTTGTAGGGGAAAGCCGTGTAATTTGGACCGGTGTGTAATTTAAACCACTGGCATTATTTCATCAGTGAAGGAGAGAGTATATTACATGTATGTGCCGTCGATACCTGATCCATTACGCTCACGTTTGACTTCGTAATCGAAAACATCGAGGTGAGTTCCTAAATTCTATGCTAACTTTAATGAAAGGTAGTGCATTGATCTTATTTCCAAGGTGAATGAATATATGTTGGATTTTCACTCGGAAATGATGTGTTCATGATAATTTTGACAAAATATAATCATACCTCTTGCATATTAGGCTGTTACATTTCCGATATAAACGACATTGCCTACGCCAGTGAGATTTTTGCACACACAGCAACATCGTGTAATTTGAACTACCACGTGATGTGTAATATGGACCAGTGGTCCATATTACACATACGTAGTGGTTCAAATTACACACATGAAGATGAATGTGATGAGTAATATGAACCAGTGGTCCAAGTGACGCATACGTGGTGGTTCAAATTACACACATGAAAATGAATGGGCGATAGCGGAAGATTGAATTTATCCTCTCCTCTACCTTTCCGCAAATTGTGTATTACCTTAGGCTTGGGCTTTTGGGTTCCCAGTGTATGAGGCCTATGGCCAACCTTATCCGGCCTTGCAATTGGCGGCAGTGGTTCACACATGAAGTGATCCATTTTACACAAACGTGTCGTGTAAATTGGACCACTTCTGTAACTTCCTTTTGTTGTACATAACTTCTTCAAAGCCTATTGTGAGGAGTGCATCTACTCTCCTACAAACAGAGTGTTCTGCTACTCTCCCAAAAATTCTGCAGGGACCCTGGTAGCAAAATTTGGTCCGCCCGACGACATACCGCTGACGGCCATTCCGGCGGTCCGCCAGTAGAAATGTCCGGTGGCTCACCAGCGGTCCGCCAATGGTGGCGATGCTGATTGGTTCAAAAGTCTGTATGACGTCATGCAAGTTTTCGTCTAGCCAGCGGACCTCCGATGGCCCTTCGTCGGCCTTTTGGCCACCGGTGGTCCGCCAAATTTTGCTACTTGGGGAGCAGTTGGTTGAGCTTATCTTAGTTATTATGGGGATTTGTAATTAGGGGGTTGAAATTAAACACCTTTCCCCTATGTACATTAAAATGTTTTGACTTTGGTGTCTGATTCAAAACAAGTATTTTTATGTCATGGTGGCCTGTTGGACGAAATATGATGACGTCATCAATTTGGTGGAACACATTTAAAATGAACAATTTTCTCATTTAATAAATATTTAAATATATTGCATAACAATCCTTTCATTTAGCTTTATTTTCAAACCATTCGAGTTTTAGATTTTGAGTTATGTAACTTTTGATTTATTTTTTGTCTTTGACTTGTGGTACAAATTCAAATGCGTTTTTCTTAATAATCAATTTCCGTTCCTCGTCTCTGCAAATATTCCCTATTTCTCCGATGAATATGCATATCTTTTACTATTTCTAACTATTTGTGTGTGCATCAGAATGTTCTTAATGATAAAAGTATGTGTCTAAAAATTCTTATGAGGTCTATTGGACAATATATGATGACGTCATCAAATTTCGGTGGAACAAATAGGAAATAAACATTAAACATAAAACAATAAACAATAAAGCCTTCGAGATGAAAGTAGGGTAGTGGTCGGAGGTTAAAATAAGGGCTTGTGAATTAGGAAGTCCTGTCGCAATTAAAGCAGATAAATATGATATGCTGGCAGCAAGGAACTGGTAAATTTATTCTGGTGAGGCTGATTCTGTCAAAATTTGCGCTCGCGTAGAATTTGCTTGTCAGATTTTTTTGTGCGACATTTGTCGCCGTTTATGCGACATTGTCGCACAATAGGGCTGGTTAAAGCACTGGTCATATGCCCCGAAATAGAGCGCCTATACGGAAGCCTTAAATTCCCTTTCTTTCCCCGAGTTGCCCACGGACTCGGTCACTCGCCCAATTACACCGACGGCCGTCACATGCATGATGAATTTGCCGACGGGCCTTCAACTTGAATGGGCCAATTAGATGAAGAGCTGAAATTCGAAATAGCCGATAACAGAATGCCCGCGCGTTTCCGTTCCCTCTGTCTCTCTCTATCCCCCCCCCCTCTCTCTCTCTCTCTTTCTTTCTCTTTTCTTTTTTTTTTCTTTCATTCTCTGTCTCCCCTTCCACTCCCTTCATTCCCCCCTTTCCTTTCCCTTCTTCCCTCTTCTTTTCCTCCTTTTCCTCTTTTCCCTCCACTCTCCCCTTTTTGCCGACAGACCGACAATTTGCCGACGGCGACCAAATATTGGGGGGTGTGACACCCCCACACCCCCGCTCGCTACGGCCCTGAACGATCCACACGAAACGTTTCTCAATTGTAGTCACCTTAAATCACAATTAAATTTTCGGATTATTCCTTCCCGTCGAGCTTTGTCACTCACAAACAGGCCTACAAGCACTCCTTAATGCACCACCACATGAATACATGCCACAGTGTACGTAACATGCTTGAGTCAACAACAAGGCACACAAAATAAGTCTTGGCTAGATATGACGGAACAGAAATATAAAACAGTCTGTTACGTAGGCAACCTAGCACTCTGCCAGGTGAGCAAACTTGGAAGGAGTGAAATAGTGAATTTGTATGACATAATTTATTTTCCTACTTTGCTACGTTTTGTTAATGTCGAATATGATTTTTCTCCAAACCTAAAATCAACTTAGGGGCCGCACCGAAAGAGCCGCGTTTGAGAATCACTGGTCTAAAATAACAGGCAGGTGGGTAGTGGGTATCATGTAGGGCAGATCATGGAGCTATTACGGAGGTAATAGCTCCATTGGTAGATTCAGCCTTTGGAGAAAAGAGATCCATTCATACATAATTTCATAATCAGGAAAATTAAACTTTCAATATTTTTAGTATTTTTTTAAGTACAAAGCAACTTTCATTTAGGACGTGTCAATTTTATAAGACAGCCGTCCCCATGGTCACCACAGGCTACCGCCTCGATGAATGTATAAAATGCAAATGTATGAATATACTTGTGTGTACATTAAAGGAATTTTGATCATAATATCACGTGCGAAGCGCGCGGTAAACTTGGATTATTGGAAACGACGAAATTGTGTGTATTATGATGGTAAAATGAAATAATTAATATTCGTATTTTTACGAATATTTGTAAGTCTGTAAAAAAGTACCTGGATTGCTACTGAAAGGAAAAATTATACATGAAAATCAGATAAACGTTTTTATACCCAAAATGGCCCAATGAACATACAATTTAAAATGGGAAAGTTAGAAGAAAGTATACACATTCATTTGAGAAACAAGTAATATTTCAAGCGATGGAAATCAGAAATTGACCACTGAGAAAAATGCATTGTAAATTCTTATTTTGTACATATGTTAATGGCTGAAAGAAATTCAAGTGTTATATCTCAGTATTTAGATACTATATCGTTTGCAAATTAAGCGTAATGAATGGACTGTTATGATATAAGATCAGATGTGTAAAATGAGAAAAATGTTAATTTACTATTTGTTTCACGGATATTTGATGACGTCATCATATATTATCCAATAGACCTCATAGGAAACTTTTTTTTTTTAAATCAGAAACATGCTTTTATCATTAAGAACATCCTGGTGCACACACAAATAGTTAGAAATAGCAAAAGATATGCATATTCATCGGAGAAAAGGGGAATATTTGAAGCGGCGAGGAACAGAAATTGATTGTTAAAAAAAACGCATTTGAATTTCCTATTTTGTACACAAATCAACGACAAAAAATCAATTAAAAGATACATAACTCAAACTCTGATTTGAAAACAAAGCTAAATGAAAGAACTGTTATGCAGTATATTTAAATGTATTAAATGAGAAAACTGTTCATTCTACATGTGTTCCACCAAATTGATGACGTCATCATATTTCGTCCAATAGGCCACATAAAATACTTGTTTAGAATCAGACACATATTTCCGAAGTCAAAACATCCTAATGTACATGCAAAGAATTAAAAATTGCAAGATAGAATAAAATAATTGCACGTTCATTAGAAAAACAGCAAATATCTGAAGCTATGAAAAAGACGGAAATTGACTATTGAGTTAGTTTATTTAGTTAGATGAGGTTTAACGGCCCAGTTTCCAACCAATTGGTTCAAGTCGAGCCGGCCACGGCCTTTTTTCCAGTTGTGGCTCACTGGCTTGTTTTCCCTTACTCCATTGCTTTATGCAGAGCATCACGCAATCACGGCAGTAGGTTCCATTTTTAAAGTCTTTGGTATGACTATTGAAAAAACCGCATCTAAATTTCTCATTTTGTACACAAGTCAATGAGAAAAAAAAAATTAAATGTTCTATAACTCGATATTTCAATACTATATTGTTTGAAATAAATGCCGGATAAGAAGATTGTTATGTGTTTTACTTAAATATGTTGAAACAGAAAAATGTTAATTTCCATTCATTTCAACAAAATTTGATGACGTCATGTTTATTGCGCAATATCTATATTTTTGCAATTCCGGCAAAAAAGCAGACATCTGGATTCGAAAATCCTGAGGGTCTAAACTATCAAAATCATTGGTTTAAAAAACTGATCTCTCGAAGCAACCTAACTCCATTTTAGAGCATTTTTTGGACCTTGTGGCCCTGACTAAAGGTTTAATTAATTAATAGGCAAGCACTAAACTGCATAAACTATTTTAGACACTCAACCATGGGAAAAGAGTGAATATCAGTAATTTCGTTGTTATCGGGCAGCCTCTTCAACTATATTTTGCTTTAAAAATAAACAGTAAACGTAACAAAAACAGGGAGACATAAATCGAACTTGTAAACTTCAACTGCCGTTGGCACCATTTTTAAGGTTAAGGTTAAGGTTGAAAAACTTAATATAGCGTACATTCCTAGTGTGTAACCTCACTCAATGGCGCTGTACAAAAACAAGATTCAAGAAAACGATCTAATAAAAAGATAAGTTTTTAAAACACTTTTAAAAGAGACAATGGTCGAAGAATGTCTAATATCGATCGGTAAGGCATTCCAAAGTTTAGGGCCAGCGACGCTAAAAGAACTAGTAAAGGGAACTTTGAGAAGTAAGCCCTCCGAGGATCTAGTAGAATAATAGGAGGATTTTAATTCAAGCAACA
>WURT03054095.1:0-14131 GCA_009936505.3 Holothuria glaberrima
CGTGCAATAGTATGAATAATTTCATTCGTTGAAAGATTGAACGTTCTATTCAACTCGGCTTTGCCTTGTTGAATAGAACATTCAATCTTTCAACTCATGAAATTATTCATACTGTCACACTCATAAACATTCATTATTTGTATATTGTCAAAGCTGATGGCAAGAGATGCACCTTTAAAATTCAAAACTGGTCGCTATTGTTTAGTGGAATCTGTTGCAAAAAATAACAGCTAAGAAGCCATGGGTTTCTATCGTGGGGAATGCTATATAAATGATAGAAGTTCTTTCATTTCTGTCATATTATGTTTTTGTAATCCCATCATTCTTGTTCACTCATTTCATTCCACTTCACTCCATCCAGAATCTTCTAGCTCTGACAGCCCACCACCGCAAGATGATATAGAAGCAGAAAGGACTGCTAGTGGTGTAGGTAGGTTCACAGCCCTCTCGCTTTACATGCTATCGTATTTCTTTGTACAGGAGTTCACATTCATTCCTTTCATCCTCATTTTATTCATTTGCATTAATTTCAAACTTTTATTTATTCTCATGTATTTATTCAGTTCACTACATTCACATTCATTCTCATTTCATTCTAGATTAATTCATACTTGAGGTTGAACATGCCAGAATTGCAAAATAGCAAACTCAGTGAAATTCAAATTAAAGTGTAATTTGCAACACTATTTTGAAAAAAGAACAGATTCACAAGAAAGCAATGGGCAAGAAGAAAATTGTGTGACTTAAATCATGTTTTGGAACAGTGTTGTCAGCAAGCTGTTTAGATGGTCTTGAGGATCAAAACAGTAACTTTATCAAAAGGAATTTACTTTCATCTTGCATTGTATGTTAGTATGTGAAAAGGGTGAGGTACAGTTTCTCACCCCACAAGAATTATCAAATGAAATTCACCTGTATTTACCCCTGTATCATTTTAAGTTCTCACTCACTTCATGCCCAGACAAGTAATAAAGGGTTCTGCCAATGAGCGAAGGTCAATCAAGGATGTAAATTGTAAAATAAGATGCCAACTGCAAGAAAGATGAGTCGTGCAAAGAAATTAGGAAAACTATATCTTGAATAGGGTGGAATGCAATTATTTTATAAATATGTCTATATTCATTTTCTCATGTCTTCTTGCTAAAATTGAATGTATTTTCTGATTTTGCCAGTATTGCCACAAATTTGTGCTATGATTTTTTTTTATTATTCTTAAAAAATTCCACACCTCATTTTTTCCCTTATGGTATCCCTTTCATAGTGGAGCTTCCAGTCACTTTCATGGCTACCACCCAGAGTCAGATCGATGCCATCACTGGGATGGGTGATTATGAAAAGAAAACACAGACCCCACAGGAAGAAAGGTAAAAGACCAAATGGAGCCCAATAAGCCAGTTCAGAGTTATCACTGGGCATGAACAGTTGCTTCAGGTCATAGGTCATTGGGGTACATAATGCATATACTTAGGTTCATGAATAGTAATTCAGGCCTTGAAGGGCAGCTGTTTTATGACACTAAGCCACCACAAATGTGGGAGAAGCCTATGTGGCTTATGAATTACAAATTCACATAGGGTTGCTAACCAACTCAACACTTTAGATAAAATGTGGTTTCTTTTGAAAAGCCAGTTCATATGGGAAAACCATAGATTGCTCTTGGATAAAAACCCACCTTACTTTGACCCGTCCGAGGATCGAACTCCAAACTTCCCAGTTGCCAAGCTTCATTGCTTCAAGTGCCTAAGCCTTTATCCACTCGCCACAGCACTGGTTAAATTGTTCACTGAACCCAGTAATAACTCTGAAATGTCTTGTTGAAAGTCTTTTGTGTTAAATTTTGTGAGTGTATTTGAAAGCACTGTTTAGTATAAATGTAACTTAGTGTTAATTATAATGACATTTATGGCTGCATGCTGTACCCATATGGCCTATGACCTAAAGCTACCAAGCATGCACAGTTATAACTCTGAACTGGCTTATATACCACTGGGTCTAAGTTTCTATTATAGATATCCCGAACTTACAAGCCAACTTCGATAAGTGTAGCTTAAATTGAAAATTTGAAAAATTTGTGCTACAAAGTGTGAAAGTAAATCCCAATGATTCAGCTTCCATCTTATTAGGACATTTTTGTTCTGAGATATAAAATTTTGAAGTTTTCTTGATTTAAAATATTATCTTGTGCAATAGTTTGTGATGTCACTCTTAAACATTTCAGACTACCATATTTGTTTTTCTTTATTTTCCTTAAGCCACTGGTCCTTGTTCCAAAATGCAAAGATTGTCTTTGCATATCATTTCAGAATGACCAGACTATACAAGCCCTCTTGTTACAGTATGCTATGCAAAAAACAATCATTTTCCCAAGGTCATATGAATATTTTCACTTCAAAAGAAAACAAGCAGTTAATGTTAGTTGCACAAGGATATCACAAATTATTGTAAACATATACCATTTCAAAAAAAGTGAATAAACTTCGACATTTTATATCTCAGCAATGTAATCATCTAAAATGATGGGAATTTGATGGACTAGTTTCATGTTTGAACTTCTGATATGCATATTGTGTATTAATTCTGGAAGGGAGATACACATAAGTGAACAAAGAGAATTGCCACTGAACATAACAGGTCATCATACCAAAACAGCGGCAAGCTATGAGCCTCTCCCAAAAGTTTGGACTTACTTAAGTAGTTCTATATTTTAGATACACAGTAAATAATGATGAGTGACATTTTGAGATAGGAAACCTGGGACATTACAAAAAAAAAAAAAAAAAAAAAACAAGTCTTGTTAGCAACCAACAGTCTACATGAGGAATTTACATAATTTTTGTATTTTTTTTTCTTGTTTCATTCTGAATTTTGATCAAAATATTGCAGATTCTTCTTCAACATACTATGTTTATACTCATAGCACATGACTATAACCTGCAGCTTTTTTTGTGTACCTGATTTCTGTTCATAAGGTTGCAACACTTTTGGTCTCATGGTCCTTGGTTTGTAAATAAAGGATACCTATGGTTTAGGGACACTTTCTTGCTGTACTTTTTCTGTCCTAAGGAACATCTGATATTAAATGATAATGCTAACTGAATATAATCTCCTGCACAACTACTGTGAGTATATTGTAATCCCACCATTACATGTGACATCTATACATTGAATTGAATGAAGCATGATATTGACACTCCCCAACACAATGAAAAAGGACTTCCTGAGACAGACATATTAGCATAAAAGGAGGAATATTTCATTTATTCTGCACATCTTAATTATACCAACCCTGACGAGTATTTGATCAGGGTGAGTAGGGAAAACAAGTTAATGAGCTACTAACTGACTAACTAACTGATCAGGGTGAAGGAAATGCCAAGTACAATTGCTAATATGTATTTCTTCAAAAGTTTCAAGTTATGATTTCATCATTTTATTTGAAGTTTTGAATTTATCGGTCTACTTGAAGGTTAAGTCTAGAGAAAGGAATTTTGTTGTGTTGTATTCTAAGACTTTACTAATAGAAGATGCGAGTCTTTAAATTTTACAATTTTTTCTAGATATTAAATGCAAATATTGGTGATTTATTTGTTTCCAGCTCCAAGGATGATAGGAAGGCTGCTGCTGAGAGAAGAGCAATGAGAAGACAAGAAATGTTGAAAGGGGCTGACTTTGCTCTTGATGTCAGACCAGACCCTGTACAGGCAGAGGACCTTTTGGTAAGATGTTCTGCTGTACAGAAGAAATTAAAGGGAAAATGCAATCAACCCAGTTTGAATTAGTATACCCTAGTATCCTATTTCATGTATCTCTCTTTTACATCATGTGGCTGAATTTTTGTTACTTAATTGCTGAATTCATGCTAAAAAATGCTTTGATGTACCTTTAATACTAGATATTTATGTTTGAAAAAGTGAAAGACACCTGCAAGGGAAATGAGAGGAGATTTGTTGGATATTAGCATATGCTCCTCCCCCCCCCCCCACACCCCAAAGAAAGAGTGAAGTTGATTGTCTTCAATCATTTGTAGGAGCTATGAATACTTTTTGTTTTAGTTTCTAATTCAAGTACTGCAGTATTTTGTCATTTACAACAAAAAAAAAGATGGAAATAAGTGAAATAAATGTCATTTTATGTGACAGTGAATGCTGAAGGGCAGTAAAGAGTTATGTCAAGTTTGAATGAACCTGAAATCCTTCATATATGAAACACACATTTATAATCTCTGTATTAATTGTAAACATATTCATAGATGAGCTTATCTTCTGAGTAGGAGGTTGGAAACATTTACATGCCAAGCATTTTGCAATACGTTTACTGAAAATGTTCCTTTAATTGTAATTTATTTAGTAGATGTAAGAGATGTTATCCTGGATAAATCGAAGTAAAATTTCCAAGTTTGTAGAGAACAAATAAAAAACTGGAAAAATGAAGTTTCATGGAAATAATTAGAACAGGGTTTCTCAAGTGTTTTCGGCCACAGGCTTCATTTCCTTGACTTTATATACTTTATCACTGTTGTAGTAGCCAGCAGGTGTGGATCTGTTTACAGCAGGCAGTGACGATTCTAGGGACACTTAATTTGGGTGGTGGTTTTTGAATGGAAACAGTGATATGAGTTCACAACTGACCTCAGCCCTACAAAGGCTGCAGCTGAGGTGAGAAAATTTGACATTACAAATGCACTTGACTAACATGAAAATGCATGCTGTATCCCACATTTACCTCATTGGTTTTCCCGGGCTTTGTGTCGGCAGTATAGGTGTGAAAATTTGGCATCCCAAATCCTCAAGAGATTGTAGGAGTTGTAAGAGTTACACTCTTCAAACACAAATTTGTCATTAGGACTGCATTAACCATGCATAGGTCACCATTATGGGAACAAAATTGGCATCCCAAATGCTCTAGATTGGAGGAAATCCTACATTAAACATAAACTTGTAACTAGGCTTTTGATTCCACCATGTGAGAATCACCAGTCCACCTATGGGAGAAAATGTGGCATTTAAGTATTCTTGGAAATTACTTGTAAAAATCTTTTGGCTCCTTGAATCTGTTTGTGGGCCGCACTATAGATGTTGCGAGCCGCAAATGGCCACCACTTGAGAGCCTAGGATATAGAAGCTGTAGTGTCATGGAATACTTTGTGTGCTATTCATAAGGTTTTTCTACATGATGAATGGTTTGCATTAAAACCACTTTTGTCAGTAATATCTTGTGTTATGACATCTATGACTTCAATGAGGACACAAACTTTATAACACCTGGTACAGGTATTTTTCACACTGGAGTGCAACCAAAGAACTGTAACAGCAATTTAGAACAAAGGAGAAGAAAATGCTTAGTTGAGCTTTTGCTAATTACACGCTATGAACAGAATGATTATCAAATTACCAGAGGAGATTGGTTTGGGGAATTCAAGCCATGGGTTGGAAATAAGATATACCTTACTTAGACAATAGAAAAATAAGGTTTGAGAATCACCTTTTTAATGGCTTCAGTTCAGCATGTAGATGTGTGCTTAATGTAAAATCTAGTTTAAACGTGCTTTTTATCATTTGCATACATCAAAATGATCTTATTTCATCTATTACAGGGCAAGAAACCATCAACTGGGACAGGTGGGTTACACAAGTTTTACCCTGCTAGGAATGACGGTATTAAACCAATTAAACGAGTCCGCAGATTGCAGGTAAACTGTCTTTTCCATTCTTTGGAGATACTGCTGTTTGTTTAAATGAAGAGCGTAAGCAGCACAGACTCAAATATATGGACATAGGATCACACGACCAACAGGGTAACCACCATTTGAACAAATTTAGGCTTACCAAGATAGCTGCAGGGCTACTACAATTTGCCCAATTTGTCGATGAATCTGCAACATTTCGGACAAAATATAAACATGAATGGAAGAATAATATCACAATCCTTTATTCAATTGGTTGAATTTTACCTGAACTTGCATTCTTTCGAAAATATTACAAGTTTCTCAAACAATCTGTTGATACTGAGCCACTTGAGCAAGTCCAAACTTTTACACATAAAAGCATAGTAGGCAGCCATATTGGTCAACCTACTTGTGTACATAGGGTGGCGACAATTTACACATAGGACGTTAGTGCTACAATCCTGTACAAAAATGATGGGACAAACGAGCAAAACAAGCAGCGGTAAGATCACCTTTCCCCTGTCTGCGTCCCCATTCCCCTGTTCAATGTTGCGGCAACCCAATGTGATCTGAGACTTCAACATTGATACGGGGAGCAGGGTTTGTCCCATGTACTTTTGTCAAGGATTATCTGAAGCCTGTACAAAGGTATAGGAATTCCCAAATTTGCTTTCAGTGCTTAAAAAAGAGTAGGTTGCAGTTTTATTTTTCAAGTGATGATAAGAGGTTAAGAGTTGAATTTGTCTGGCCAGTACCCTGGCTTGTCAGTATGTCACACTTATTAAATTTTCGTGAAAGGAGCCAGTGACTATTTAGCATTGGCTTTTATGTGAAAGTCTCTTGGTCAGAGTTAGGTGAAGGAATGTACTTAATCACAGGTTTTATTGAGGTAGGAGTGGTAGTTTTCTTGCTGGCCAGTGTTTATATTTTTATTAAATTGAAATAAATTGCAATGGAACAAAGCTGAAGAGATTTTATTTATCTCATTTTTCTTGATGGGGGGGGGGGGTGTACCACATTTCACGATATACCGAACGGTTTACCACAAAGTTTTCTATTTTTCATGAAAACAAATATTGAATGGTCATTAAAACTACAATCTGGTTAAAGTTTTAAGTTCTGTACAAAGATTTTGTCTATTAAATATTACGATGTACTTAAGGATTACACTGAATTGAAATGGTTAACCATTTTTCTTCAATAAAAGGCTTTGTGCACAGGGTGATATTTTTTGTATTTGCACGGTTGACCATCGACATATGTTGAAATGGTGTGTAGGTCAATGGTTAACCTTGTTGAGGTCAATGGTAAACTGTGGCGCTATTTTGAAACGATGAGAACTATTTATTGTAGTGATAATGAGTTTCATGTTCAACTATGAATAAATTTAGCATAATCAGATCTACATGCAGGGCTTTCTCGCTGTTTGGTCACCCAAATGTTTCATGCAATTTTTCACTTGGGCCGCTTGAGTATATTTGTCCCCTCCCTGGAAAAATATTTCTCCCCCTGGAAGTTATCTAGCTCCTTGAGTACTAACCATTTGCGTATATTTGCCCCTGCCTCCGAAAATTATGTCGCGTTTGGAAGCTATCTCGTCCCCTTCAGTACCTTGTCTAGCTACGGGCCTTTCGATAATTGTGATGCCAGTGGAAAAGTTATATTCAAACCGTGAAAGCCCAAGTTGTTTTGTTGACTGCTCTGTCACAGTACGACAGCCAAGGACCCAAGTCTGTATGATATTGAAAATTTTAAACCTCTTAACCTTCAATGTGTTTCTTTTTTAACAATTGCTTCTTTAAAATGCGAATAAAATGCTGTTTTTTCGTAAACATACTCTGTTCAAGATAGGCAACTTTCTCACATATTAAAATGCTTTTCCCCACATCGTAAAATACTCACTATACCTTTGTACAGGCCTCAGACAATCCTTGACAAAAATGATGGGACAAACGAGCAAAACAAGCAACGGTAAGATCACCTTTCCCCTGTCTGCGTCCCCATTCCCCTGTTCAATGTTGCAGCAGCCCAATGTGATCTGAGACTTCAACATTGATACGGGGAGCAGGGTTTGTCCCATCTGCTTTTGTCGAGGATTGTAGCCTAGCCTTTATGCTCTGTCCATATATAGGAAGTCTGTGGTAAGCAGTCATCTGACCTCATTTTGAAACATACCCTCGTTTTACAGACCTTCTCTTAATATTTCCCTCGCAAGTATTTTTCATTTAATATGTTTCAGCACAAAATTGATGCATACTCCAGGCAGTGTTGGCAGTAGATCTTAGAATTTGGGGGATATTCCCCCTACTCTAAACTATTTTGAGGGGGATTTTGGATGAAAGGGGGTGGTTGGAATCTCGTTCAGTTTGCAATATAAAAAGTAAGCTTTTTCCCAGAATTTTTTAGAACAATCGTGGGAAATACCTGCACATGATTTTAAAACTTACAGGATTTTGAGAAGAGTGTGGGAATCACTGAATCCTGTTGCCTAATGTGAACACTGATATCCAGGTAAACCAAGGAGTTGCACATTGTACAGTATGAACAGTTCAGTAACAAAAATGTTGTCACATGATCAGGACAAACAATTATACATGAATTAGCACAGAAAGACTTTTTATTCAAGTTTGTATATCTTAGGGGTAGGTGGTTCTTCTTTTCTGTGGTAGGGATCAGGCACGGGGTGGGGGTGGGTAACTTAGATATGTCACTGTTTCTTTTGAGGAGTGATTGCCCACTTAAGCTCCTTATATTTTTTGCTACCACTCCCTTCAACAACTTGCAATTATCAATAATGTAATTAGCGTAATTAGTATCTTTGCTAAAGAGTAGACTTAAGCCATTATGTGAAGAAATGTACCGTATTTCATTCCTTATAAACAAATGTTACCAGTTTGATGTTTAAAACTACGAAATGCAAAGTACTCAATTTATGTACTACATTAATTTACACGTACCGTGTATTCTCTAATAAATGCCCTCATTCCAATAAACGCCCTGTAATTTTTTAACAATCTTTGACAAATTTGAGGATGTTGTTAAAATATAACAATTTTTGACAAATGTGTGTAGGCCGACATCTAGGCGAACTCTACAGGCTTAAATCTAACAATAAGGTCACTTATAGGCTGAGTAAAGAAACTTCAAAATTATATATCTTAGCACAGGTTTGGAGGACATGACATCCGTTTAACCTCGCTTAGGTGCGTATTCGTGCTGTATATGGCAGTTTCAACCTGTTAAATATACCCACAAATAAATGCCCCCCTCTTCAAAAATGCATTGCCCCCGGGGCGTTTATGAAAGAATATATGGTACGTATATATTTACGTTTGTCAAGTTGTGGGAGTACCAAATAAATGGAATGAAATATACGAGTTGGGTAATTCAAAACTTCCAGTGGGGTCACAAGGTCAAGTGTACCATTGCAACCTTTTTCATTCAGGTGCGCAAGGGCATTATTCACTTGACTGCAGGGGAACATGTATTACACCAACACAACACTCCATGTGCTTAATACCAATGGCATGTGTACGTCCAAAAGAAGTATACATAATCAACAACTGCCACGAAGGCTAGTAGCCGATACCCCCATGATGCATTGCGTGCATACATTTGCCACCATGTTTATTCAGGTGACTGGCTGCATTTGCTCAGAAAATTCAAAGAGGGGTATGAATGTGCATAATTATCATTTATTGACAGGGGCACATGGGTGCTGTGTGTACACTAATGTTTGACAAAAGAAGGATCATCACAGGATCCATGGATCACAGCATCCGAGTCTGGGACATCCGCAGTGGTAGGAGTATCAAGAAGATTTACGGACACCTTGTGAGTATTTAAAAACATAATAGGTATCTCACTTGATTGATCACCTTCGTATCAAGTCATTCAAAACTGAATCTGAGGATGTTTGCTTTTACCATATTTATCAGGTCAACTTTAATAACTTCTTTCATAGTACATGTTTTTGAGTAATCTTTTACAGGAGAAATGGAGCCAACTGAATTCACTGTTATGTGGTATATACCTATAATATCTTTGTTTGAGTTATCTTCATAAAATGTCTAATCCATTTTATCTATTACCAGCAGTCCCCTATCTCCTACCCCTGTTTATAAGGCTATCGAGTACAAGGCCTGGTAATAATGCTTAGAAGTGGCCTAGCTTTACTTTCTTGGACTAGGCTACTACCGTTGTCACTTTTGATTACCCTAGGTCTTAAACTAACGATATTGAACGTGCACACTTGTCATTCAAATTGAAAGCAGAATATTTGCTTTGAAGTTCTTTCCAAAATTCGTCTCTGTGACTATGATCCACTGCCTTTACTACATATAGATCATCTGGAAATGCTCAATCAGTTATAAAAGTTTTAGCCATTTTTAATCAAAGTCATCTCCGAAATCTTGTCGTAACTTCCTACAGTATTTGGAATAAAAATTCGCAGAGTTGAGTCTTGTATTAGAATGGAATGGTTTCAGATCAGTTTTGTGGGAGCATTCATACTAATATTATGTTGATCAAGACAAGTCACTGGGTGGATATATCCACCAATAGTCTGTTATATCCACCTATAGTCTGTAGAGTATAATATTGCAGCCTGTGGTCCTGAAAGGGTTAATCTTTGGTCTAAGAACCATACTATTTATATCAGATATAAATTTGACTTTCTCTCTGTTCATAAAATTTGCAGTACTGTAATGTGGTGAAAGGGTTTCAAAGCTGTTGAAGAACTTTTAACATGTAGTGTTATGGTTTCAACTTGTAAGTGGGATGACAGATTCTCAGAAAGTGGGCTGAGGAAGACTTGTTCCTCAAGAACCTTGGATAATTTTGGCTCACTCATTACGTTTTGGTTTTGTCAGTCCTCAAAATCTGTTGTTCCTTATCAAATTTTGGGCTAGGTCTTTATAATATGCAGTCCAAAAGTGGTATTTCATACTCAAATGCCACTAAGGGCTTGTGTATGCATGCTAGTATTTATGATCAGTACATACATATCGGTGTCAATACCTGTGCTTCTATTGGCACTTATGATTTTGTGTTCAATTTGCAGTCTTGTTATAGTTGCAGTTTTAAATGTGTGTACTCATACATATCTAAAGCAAGATTATATATATATAGATATGTGTTTGTTTTGTGTCTGTAAAGAATGTGTAATTTTTGTACTATTTCTTATTTTGAATTCTTTTGTACTTGTACTGCTTCTCATGAATAGGATGTTCTCACTGATACTTTGTTATACCAGTACTCAAGATACTGATATTCAATTGGAACTTCAGATCTTGCATTATTTTCTTTGAACTTAATATTTGCACTCATATTTGTGAAAAGCAATATATCTTGTGTTCAGATATTTGTTTGGTCCCCATAAACAGTATGAAATTTTTGTACTTTTTCTTATTTTACTGGTACTCATGAGAAGGATGTACTTATTGGTACTTTGATATATCAGTGCTCAAGAGACTTGTACTCAATTTGTACTTGTCAATAGAGTGTAGATGTATATGTTTTCTCATACTTGTACACAAGGTCATGCTGAAAATTTTTTTTTTCTCACAGAAACAAGATGTAAGTCTGTTTCCAAACTCTTCACTAAAATCTTTTATACTAATGCTGTTACTCATGAAAGGTCCTACCTATCAATACTTTAATTTACCAGTACTCAAGATACTTGTACTAGTAGTGTATACTCAAATTTTCTTTATGTGTGCTTGAACTTGTAAATAGCCATATGTACTTATTTTTGTTAGCTGTACCTCAAGAATTTTTGTGGACACATCTCTTCTGTTTACTCTCTTTCCCCTCTCACCCCCTCCCATACTGGACCATATTGACTAGAAAAAATTACTGCAACATTAAAATGACTTGAGATTTTGTCATTTATAAAATTTCAGTCCCAAAGATAACTTTAGAGAAGTTAGGGGAATTTTGAGGTTGAATCTCTGCTTTTTTGTCGCAGACAACAATCAGCAAGTTTAACTCAACTCCACATTAAGCTGCTAGCATTATAGTGTTAATACCAGTTTCACAATGACAATGTAGGTGGCTATTTGAATTGATGTACCCCAATCAGGGTTCTACACATACAGTATTAAACAGTTCCTGCAAGCCTTACTGCCCCCAAACCATGAAAGCAGACTCACTGTATACAGAGCCTTTGAAGAGTCTAATGCATTCTATGTTTTTGCCAAAAATACCACAACTTAATAGAGAGTAAAACATAGTTTTGCAGGGAAACTATACCTAGTGGAATAGGAAACCTATCTCAGATTGGCATCAACCACCCTATCAAGTACATCATGGATGGACACATGCAAGGTTGCCTTTACTTGTACACCAGTACTGAGAGGATGGTGCACTAATTACACCCAATCCTGCCTGCATTACCATTTTTTTTTCATACCCATGTGACTCTAACAGGCAAAAGTATATTCCTCATATTTAGCTACTTTCCCAAAGGCTGTGTTACAATGACCTGAAGCAGAAGAGACCTTAATATGACAGTATAAACCAAATTAGACAGTTAGAAACATTAATACAAACCTAGATTTGAAATCTCTTCAGCACTACTGTGAAGAACAACTAATTTAACACTCACAACAGTTTCCCAGTGACTCTTAAAGGATTTGATGGAACAGAAGTGGCAGCAAGGGGTGGGGGAGGGCAGGGGAAATTTCCCCCAGTCAGAACCTTTCCCCCAGATTTCCCCCTCCCCCCTCAGCTCCTGAAGTACTTGACCTGACAAGAGGAATAGCCTAATACATTAGAATTATTAGAAATCTTTGCATTGAATAATGTGTTATGAACCAAAATATATCCATAATGAGACTTGATTTTTCACCCACAGATATGCTAAAACCTCAGATCCCACCAGGAGCCCTAAGGTGGGCCCCTGGACCCCGCCCACTAAGGCTTGGGCTTCGCACTCAATTTCACGCTCGCACAAAAATCTTTTTGCCCCCCCAACAGTCTCTTTTTCCCCCTGTTTGCCTCCCCCTCACTTTTAAAATCCTGGTGCCACCACTGGATCTGAAGACCTTTTGCATCATATGGCATAAACTTTAACCCCAAGACATGTCTCACCATCCACTTGTGAACAACAGATGTTCAAAATCATTCTGTTTGTAGGTGTACAAGGAGGGGCCGCATGCTGGGGAAATGCAGCACCCTCATTCTGGCAGAACTGGGCAAACTTTTTTTTTCAGGCTGACTTGTGTTTGTGAAATCACTAAAATTCAGGCAAATGTGCTCAGCCCCCACCCCCACCCAGTTGAAAGTGGTCTCGTAAGGCACTTTGTTGTCATTCACGTTAGGCTAGTCTGTCTAGATCTTTTTTCACCCTACCTGTTCCACATCTCTTGACAGTTATGGTGTAATTGACTACATCCCTGAAGTCATGATTTTATCAGAATGGCATGTTCAAATTTTTGTCTGTATAAAGGATCGGGAATTTCTTGCAATGATATAATTTAAGCTAGACAGAAATGAGTTAGGTACTGATCTTATACATCAACGATGTAAATAAACAAAGGAAATGATGTTAAAATATGAAATATCCTAATCTCTTTAGTCTTTTTGTAGTACACTCTAGTGATTATCATTTGTCTAACCTTTCGTACATATACAATGATAGGGTTCAGGAAATTTAATGATAGATATTTCCAAATCTCAATGACATCAGAACAAACTGAAATTGTTTTAAGACTTGTAGGGACTAAACGAGCCCCTAATGCTTTTGCAGTTAAGATTGGTTGTGCAAGTAGGTAGGATAATTCAGCTGTTCACTACAATTATTAGTTCTTTACATCTCAGTTTTCTAATTTGTACAAGTTAGGTTTCTTTAAATTGAACAAACTCTGTAAGTTTTGAATAGGTCACCAGTGCTGAGTATCTTTAAGGTCATATAAAGATGTGGTTATTTGCAGGCTTAAACTGGTGAATAAAACTATTAGGTCAGGGTTCCTACCAAAACTGGTACTGAAAAAGTTGGGGACAGAGCTACCAATCCTTTTTTGACATGAGGCATTACCATTTGGGAAGGGAAGGGGGGAGGGTAAGGGGAAATAAAGACCAATGAGGCATTTGTGAAAAGATTGCCAGTTAGTAGAAGGAGATAGTACCTTCTGTGATAGAGGTCTGTAGTGTACAATTTAGAAGAAATATTCTTAGTATTAAAATGTGGTAGATGTATTAGGTCAAGGGGTAGACAAAGAAGATTAACATTAGTCTAAGGGGCTACATTTTGGTGCCTTTTTTTTTTCAATTTTTTTATGATGAAAAACCTTCACATTTGTAAGGAGTGTTGCGTGTGATGTGTTGTGATGTGTGTAATTAATGTATGTGTGGATACTAACTTGGTAACACTGTAACAGCATCATTACAATAATTCATTTCTCAGTAAATTTTATGTATAGATCTTATGCACATGTTGTCACATGGCCATATAAATGAAAGTGT
>WURT03054106.1:0-12255 GCA_009936505.3 Holothuria glaberrima
AAAAAGGCCGTGGCCGGCTCGACTTGAACCATTTGGTTGGAAACTGAGCCGTTAGACCTCATCTAACTAACTAACTACATGAACAAGGTAGTAGCTCGATGCTTAGAGCCAGCATGTGTGTAACCAAAGGAAGTTCTCAATCAGTCTGTTGCGTCTTCGATCCGTTTTCGCTTTCAAAGAAATAAATCGAACCATTAATCCCACTCACCAACAAAAAAGCATGTTTGCAAACTGCTACTTATCCGTCAAACGAAGCTTAAAGAATTCCAGAGAATCCAATTCAAATTGAGGACCTTTCTGCATCATTGAAAGGTAAGCAGATTTGTGATTTCCGTGCCTAGGACACGAAGTTTTCGTTGCTTAAGACTACCTGCATGATTCTACTGAGCTGTGACATCAACGGTAACAGAGTTCTGGAAGTGGCAGATGAGGGGAAGGAAAACTTATGGCGAGAAGGATAGCATGAAATTTATTCTAGGGACGTACTGGAGTAACCTAGGTGAGGGATGACGAGAGATTCACTGAGAGGATGGAAAAATTCCTCACAACCCCCTCTTTTGCTGCCAATGCCACTAGGCCTTTCCTCATTATTTCGGCCCCATCAAAGATATTGCAGTATGAAAATCTGTCGGTCCACTTCCATGGCAGAAGGGACACAATGCTTGGCTTCGAAAGGTCCATTTCGTCAACCGGACTTGAATCTGTGTACCCTTAAACCCCACTCCCTCCCGTCACATAATCTCTAGATGTCATGGGCGACGATCCCGGGGACAGGGAGACATGGTCCCCAATATTTGAGAAATCGCTCATTCACTTTGACTTTTCACACAGTATAAATTATTTGAAAATGGGGTCGTCCCCCCATATGAGGACAAATCGCCGCCCTTGCTAGATGTCATATCACCACTCTGCTGGAACAAGCTATGAGATTTACCACATGAGCCGAAAAGTGGTTTTACAAAATCCGGACTGTCGTGAACCGCTCACGACTATTCTGTGAAATATGTAGTAACCATTAATGTACTCGGAATGAAGGACATGGTATCCGGAAGCGACAAAATGTGTTGTAAGGTGTCCACGACAAAATAAAAAAAATACTGTTAGTTTAGAATTCTAAACTCTCTTTTGATTAGTTATGTGATGTTGAGCAGGCTGAAGTGACATTATAAAGCTTTGACAAGAAAAAAAGGCAAGACACGTGACTCTCCATCAAACAGGTTGAGAGGTGTTCGTACTTCAAGTAGTCGGCAAAGCCCTCGTCGTGACTAATTAGTTGGTAGTCGAGGAGAGGATAACTTGAGAATTAGAGGTTAACGAAGATGGTTGTTCATTCTAAAGTAAATTCGTGAACCACTTATTTATAGTTAATACTGTCATTGAAAATTGCTTGTAGTGGCATCAAGATCATGCAAGGGTACTTTTCGCGGTAATATATAGTCAAGAAGTACTAAAATCGAAAAAGGCGGGAAGATTTTGTTTTAGCGCCAACTGACTCAGGACGGTGGAAAAAAAACTTGACTAACATAGCCCACTTGATACGTGGAGATTACGTAATAAGTTACAGTTATCCCTAGCGTACACTAGATCACATACTGAGTAGTACTACTAGTATACGGTATATACCGTATCCTACTTGCTCACTTGCCTTTGTGCAACATTTGAGGTTGCCAGCGTGCGACCCATCATTATGCCTCTATGAGCAACTAGAGAAAGTCTAAAGATGTCAAGGGTAGGGTTGACTCCACATTGGACGGCAGCGGCCACATATATTTCATACACATGGTGAATACTGTAGGTAGATACAATTTCGGCGTGCACGGGTCAATCCTACTACCCACTCGCCCGAATGCAATATTTATGCTATGCACTGTGGCTTAAACTTCCAGTTTAGGGAGGTCCGCGTCCAACGCGTACGGAATCAAAACTGGTTACATAACATGCGTCCTCTACACTGGATGGTGTTCCGTGAGTGTTTGTACTGTATGACAGATGATTGCATCATTACATCTCGCATTTTCAAATCAATCTTTGCTTTTCGCTTTTGCCTCGGGAACTAACACCTTGTCAAAGGCGTCGTTGAAGTCGTAAAGTTACGTGGCCCATCGTTTTATTTAGCTGACGTCATCATCTAATTGAGGGTGATTTTTGCAAACATTTGGGGACGACGTTCTCCTAAAACCATCTCCATACTGAAACTCAGTAAACCGCAAAAATAACTGATCCACCCGGGATGCTTCCAGTCCGCAGGGCAACTGACTTAAATCGTAGGTTGTGCAACCGATTGTTACATCAAACCGCATGAACAGTGTGAGAAAAGCCATTTAAAGGGGCTCATTGAGTTGATATTGGTCATTTTGTGACGAGTTTGAAAGCAATCATCGCATGAAAATGTTTTTAATTACTCTCATGACTCATGTATCACTTCCTATAATAACTGAAAATGTGTGAGAAACTGAAGTTTTTGTGGACAGGGATTGCATATGATTAATATGTAATGGTAAAAAGTGTCTGGTCACAAATTTGTAATAAATGATTTTAATCATTAATTACCCTATCATTACCATTTCAGTTGTGTGTCAGATGTGCAGAATCTCTTAGTTTGACCATTTACTCACAAGATGTGAATAAATCTTAATTTAACAGGTGTGAAAAAAATTATGACTTTTGTGCACCAACTCAAGCCCCTTTAAAGATACTCGGAGAAAAGCCCACGCAACTTGAGCTGGGTATGAACGGCCACAGTTGTGAAGCGTGCACATGAGTGTATAGCAGCTTGAAAAACCCTACCACCCGAGGAAACACTGCTGTATAAAGTTGCCATAGGCACAGAAAAGTTTTCAAGATGGGGGGGGGGGGAGATTGATGGGCTTACATGTGACACTATCTAAGTGAAGCGCCACCAACAGTTGGCACGTAGCCTGTCAAGAAACTTTTTGCCTAAAGTACCTCCCAGACTGCAGGAAATGACACTTCCCACTCACTGTTGGTTGCGTCTGAACATTCCGTATCTGTAAAATTTATGCCTCCGGAAAGAAAATCAAAAACAAATATCTCAAAATCAATTTATGGGGGATAAATGTACTCGATGTTACTCTGTAAGGTTATACAAATTTGGTATAACTTATTTTAATTAAGACAGTTGTTTGACCAAGGAATACTGGTCCATGAAAGGTGTGTATATTACTGTAGATCTGGGGGAGAGGTAAAAGAGGAGGGGTAACAAGAGGGTGCCCCTCCTCATTAAGGAAATTTTTTAATTCTGATGATGCCAACATGCAAAAGGATAGCAAAATGGTGGCATCTATCGTAGAAATTCGACCCACCCACTAAGTCTAGTTTTTCGGAGAATGTTTAATACGCTGAATTTGACAGAGAGATACGGTAGCCTCTTTCCATATTTTTAAATTGTCCTTAGCAAAAATATGTTGTTCAAGAAACGAACATAAGGAATAAAATGTTATTTCATTATTTCATGTTAAGTCAGGGTGTGCCGGAGTCTGACAAGTACAGTGTTGTACATAGGATAGCTGGCACCAGGGGTTCGCATCCTGGAGAAAGGGTCGAAGTGATGGAGTATCCTTCTACCCTTGATAAAAGGCTTTTCCATGTGAGGTGCTTTTTCAGTGGAAGATGGTGCTACCTTTTGTAAAATTTTGAACAGATTATATCAATGGCGCCTCCAGGAGTTGGTGATTGGGGGCACCACAGATGATGATGTCTCAATACTGCAATATCACCCAGATAAACCTAGAAAGTTGGCATAAACTGTATGTTTGCGTAATCACGATTGCATCCCTCCAAGGCTTGTACATGAGACAGGCTTATTGCTTCCTGGAAGCTCTGGTTTAATTTCAAAATTTAGAAAATAACATTTTGCTTTTCACTGAAACTTTACAGTTGAAAATGGATTACATTTTCGTCACCTACAAATAGAAAAATACCTAGGCCTATGATTGTCATGGCTGACAACTGCTATCGTTGCATTTCATCAAAGTTTCTTCTTCTTTCTAAACTAAAAAAAATCGTTCATTTTGTTCGAATAGGTAACCTGAATATTCATGAAGCAATAAACTAACTACTTCTCGTGTCGTCTATTGATTATATTCAACTTGTACTACCCAATTCATTGTATACGAGTTCTCGCTAATGCAGGGTTGAAAAGAAGAAATTTAAAAATAAAAAGTAACAAAGCGTGTTTCAAAACTTTATGAAGACTTTCAATGCAAATTCATATATAATTGGGAGAGGTGTTCTTTTTAAGTTTAAACACAGGGCAAAACTATAGCAGAGAGGAATACAGATGAGACCATGCAAGGAGTCTTTTCGGACACATTTCAGCCTAATAGTCGTTTTTGATCTCAGAGTATTCATTTTATTTGCAGAAAATGATTTGCTTTTTAAGTATAATCAAAGAAATTATTGACCTTTCACGGAAAGTTGCCTTTTGGCCTATAAATAGTTCTAGCCAAGTGCAAGGACTTAAATTGTTTTAGTTTATTTTTTTGTGTACCCAAGTGAAATTTAGATTCGTACCTTTCTTTCTGCTACGCCCACGTATTCTGCACCAAGCCCCCGATTAAATTAATTGACTCTTCTCGTTAATCACTTCTGTAATTACCTCCAGTAAACAAAGGCTTCGCTTGATGAATGTTTTACTCCGAAGACGACGTGGGAAGCACATAACAGTGTGCGCCCTCGACTGAGAGAGTCACTGAGCACTCTGAGAACTCAATGCCAAAATATTTGTAAGTTAATTAAAAATGTTGGGTTCTCTAACAGTGATATGGTGCGTATAACAGTCGTCATTACTGTCGTTGAAGTTTAATGCAGAATACACAAATAGCTGTGAGAGTACGTATATTTCAGTCGCATATTAAACCAGTCCATGTAGGTTTTCAATACGTCATCCAGGCTAATGCAAACAATATCTCTGTATATTACAGTGTGATGTGTAATTACTGTACCGATATAAACAGGAATTGCGAATACGCCCGCCGGTAACGTGCATGCATTGGTCCTTCGTTCTCAGTGCGCGGGCGATAGGAAGAATGCGTCTTAGCTGCTCCCAATTTCGTAAAGAAAAGTTTAAGTGGAGAAAATAGTAGGTTATTCCCTTTGAATAGGAAGTTTTAAGTTAATATTAACAATCACCGCCGAAGGGCAAAAGTCAAGCAAACTACTTAACCCCAAATGGAGCCACGTCCCCAAAAGAACGCCAAAAGTTGAAGGTGACCAACCCCTTCCCCCCCCCTTAGCGGTCAGACCTTTTATGTTCTTAACATGTTGGACAACAATAAGCCATTATGTATAGCCTAAATAAAAAGTAAATTCATATCTGGAACAGAAATAATAATGCGATTTCTCAATGTATATCAGCTGGGCTAAGTGTTTTTGGTCATTCTGGAATATTTCCTCACACAGAATGCAGAAGTTTTTCTTTATAATTTTTATTTTTAGCCTAAATATCTGTTTCTACGTTTAAAATTATTAGACGAGCACAATAGAGCATATCGGCAACATATTAGTATGGCCAAACAGTTTGCACGAAAGATCAATAGGCACTAGAGAGACTAGGCCTGATGTCACGTATGTCAGCCGCCATGTAAGAGATCACGTGGAGGGCGGCGTGTTTGTGTTGTATACGCCACACCTATAGGGAGCTTGCACTAAAGGTCAAAAGGTCAAATTTAGAGGACGCGCTAGTTGTTCTGGAGGACAGCGCGCCACGCACCACATTGCTTTAGTACATGACTTAGCGTCCGCGTGTCTTCGGTTGTTTGTCCTCCAGAAGGTGATTGCGTTAGTTGGCTATTGCACGCGTGCAAGCTCCCTATATGCAAGTGCTCAACCGCTGTTTTAAGCTCCTCAATGGCACCACTGCGCGCGTGACATCAACTGAATGGTCACGTGTGCAAAAACGCCTCTCCTAGTGCCCCATCATGCATGGTGGCTTTTCTGCGTTGCTATCGACTTGTCTATGGAGGATATGCAGATACGTAAAAGGGCAAAGGCTGTATATATTTTTATACACACAGTACAGTGTTCATTTCCGTGCATTTCATTGCTATACGTATTTACGCGTTGTCAGAATATAGTATACGCACTGCCGCTTTAACATGCGTGTATGCGTGCCCTCCATGTAATGTACATGCGCTATGTTAATGAAATGGTGACCTATCTACAAGTCTTTCCTATCGTATATGTACTAAATGACAGTGGATGGGCACTGACCACAAAAATCTCATATTTTTTCAATTAAAACAGTATTCAAATTTTACTAACATAAGACCAAGATTGATGATTTCGAGGGCCTTAGGGTGTAGTGGAAAATAGATGACAGCGATAGTTTCCTGGGGCTTTGGAACAATAACTTTACACACATTATCCTGTGTTAAGTAAAATCTGAGAATAGTACCCAATGGGTGTGCGCAAAACCCGCCAAAAAATTAATTTTTTTAAGATGTTTTTATCGATATGAGTAATAAAAAATAAGATAAACATCCACAAGAAGTGGGGGGTTGCCTCCTTCATCACCCCGCCCCCTTCGCTACGCCCCAGACCCAGATCGCCTTTCAAGTTTCATCTAATTAATATCCTTATTTTAAAATCTCGGCAGTATACAAAGATCGATATGATATAAACTTGCTTACAAATCTGGGCGAGAGGGGAGAAACTGCCCCTGCTCCATAGGCGGCGATCTCGGGGGACAGGGCTACATGTCCTCTCGGGGGACAGGGCTACATGTCCCCCAATATTTGAAAAATCGCCCATTGACTTTGATTTGTCATACAGTAAATTATTTGAAAATGGGGCCATGCCACCCCCCCCCCTTAATGAAAACAAATCGCCGCCCTTGCCCTACTCTCCCACCCCGTTGCCTACGGCCATGCTCGGTATGCTGTATTAAACAGCATAACAAGGTACCTTGTTGAGGGCGCACTTGTCTGAGCAGTGAATAATACACAAGTAGAAAACACCCACCTGCCTATTATTCTGCTTCTCAAGACTATAAGTGATGAGGCGCAGTTTTTATCTAACATCTGTCTTATACTGAGGTTTTCATGATTAATTATTTCGGCTTGTTAAGGAAATAAATTGAGCGATCAGTGATGGTACGAATAAAGTGAACTTTGGTTTATCTCCAGGTACACATGAATTTGTTTCAGGCCAACTTGACGAAAACGCAAAACACAAGGTAGAATCTCTGCATTCTTTCAAAATTTCGTGCTCACAATCAGAAATTCCCTGTTAGTTTTAATAGAAAAACTGGTGTATGAAATTACACTTAATAATAGAAAATGAAAGATAAACGGTTAATTAAGAAATTTTGTGGTCGCAATGTGTTAATATAAGATGCAGTCTCGGGCACGGTTGTAAGATCTGATCAGTGACATTTTACCAACACAATTGTACCGTAAATATACACTTGCTTCGAATGACCCTCTTTACACCGACTAAACATGCACAACATAAGGATGCATCCATCCAATTTGTACTTTTATGATAGGCCTACCTCAAAAAAGTTTAAAAAAATGAGTCCCTTCGTACTCCCTAAAATTGTTTATCCAGGGAGGTGATTTATCCATTCAACGATTTTTTTTATTACCGTCCGAATCAATGGTCTAGATGACGTATAGGCATGTGTGGTGTAACGTAGTGTGCCAACATGGGATATTTTTTCTCACCTAAATATGAAGAGACTGGTGGAATAGACTTACTCGATATTTTGCTATATTTTATGATCAATTTGATGTGCATCAAAGAAAAAAATTACAGTTACTTGGAATCGCTTTTTAGCGTAAATTGCACAAAACATTGCAAAAAGAACTCACCGAAAGATATAACCAGGCACAGGAGAATTCTCCGTGGCATTTTGGTACAGCGTCACAACCCTCGTTTCCGACGATACTTCAGTAACCACCGGTGTGTGATATTATCCTTTAATCCAACCGAAATAATGCGGTGAGTTGTGTCTAAGATATTTCCATATGAATGGTTCTAATCCCCTCCTTGAACGGACTGCAAGACATGCAGCCTTGGTAAGGCCCAGGGTATTAACAGGCAGCAAACATCCAAGAGTAACTCTGTTCAGAATTTAATCCAATTGTTTCTAGGCTTCTAGTGATGAAATTCCAGCTAAAACTGATCATGTCGTTAAACCTTTAACAAAAATGAAACACATAAAAATGTGCAAACGAAGAAAGAAGAGGCCAAATAAATTTGACAGCCTTCGAACTTTTTCGACAACAAATTGATAGGCCCATGTATTTTCTCCGCCTATACTTTACTGATCACTCCCAAATATTAAGTCTAACACCAAAGAAAAATATTTAACTCCTTCCTATATGATCACTCCTTAGTTGTTTGTTTTTCTTGCCAAAATGGAACTGAGTAAAATTCCAATAAACAAATCGAGAACTCACTGCCAAAGTCATTACAGTATACAAGTGGTTTCCCAACTGTGCAACATACCGACGGTTTCGTCGTCACCTAATTTGTTGAGTGGCGTGCGGCTCGCCTGCTCATCCAAAGAGAAGTAAAAAGTTAGCCTAATAAACACACGCCCAGATCTCGAAGACAGGCTCCCGTTAGTTAATTCGAATCTTCCCTTACATACAACGACAGTGGCTAGTAAAAGTGCTCAACAATAGCGCCGTGTGCAGTGCTCATTAAGTTCTTTTTCTTTCTTTATTGTCGAGATCAGGTGGTGAACGAGAGCTGGCTGAAGTACGCATGCGTGAAGTAAAACTGAATATGCATTATTACTTGGTGACTCTAAGTGGCACGCAGAGGGAGACTGGTCTTTATTCAGTCATGATGGGGCGTTGTACAAAGGGCCAGACCGAAATGACAAATAAAACACTTTTTATGGAGTCGTTTTGGAAGAACAAATAGTCCGTTATGTGGAACTTTTTATCCCTTTTGGTGCAGGCAGGTGACTCCTTTAAAAGATTAGGTAAGATACTTCCGGAAAGGGGGAAACTGATCTCATAAAATAGCCATTTTATTTTATTGAGGAAGTAACATAGAAATACAGACCTAAGCTTCCAGTCACATAACACGTTTGAATGATTCTCCTGGTAGTTCCCAAAATTTCCGAATTCAAGAAATTTGACGATCAAAATTATTGGATAAGAACATTGGACTTAACAGAGAGTTAGATCAACCTTAAAACGATACATACTGTTTTCAGTAATAAATTCGTAGTATCCTTTAAGATTTGAAACTTTTCGAATAAGTGAAGGAAAGTTGAAATTATGATAAAGAATCTCACGCTATTCCATGGATATTTACAACCCACATGAAATAGGCACCAGATCATATAGACATAAGAATGGTTACGAATAAATGCATGTGATCTTTGAGGATGCTTGATATTCGTTTGATTTACTTTTAGTTGAATTGAATTTTACCAACAAACCCTTTTGTTTTTTGTTCATGATGTTCGCAAAAGCACATTTCCTTTAAGAAATAAAAATGCAGGTTATAGTTTTGATAATAGTAAATTCGAAAGTTTGCCCGAATTTAGTTTGTTTTTAAATTAGCTTAGTTTCGGATGAAGATCCGGCCTAGCTGAAGCCTCGAGATGAGAACTTCAGTTGGCGCAATACTCTTTTTCCAAAAGAAAAGGTTACTTTAGGCCCCTAAATTTATTCCCAGCTATTGTTTCATCTAAGGAAGGTAATGATGGATGCAATCCCATACCAGTTCCCCTTAAAATATTCGATATTAGGCTACCGTTGATTCTCAAAAGTCGATCAGCTATGAGTTATAGGGGTAGGGTCAGGAGGTCAATTTCACCCTTACAAGGAATTGTCATTCCGTACCTTAAGTATTCTTGATTCACACTATCAAGATAAAAATTTGAACCAACCACCGGCTGGCTCATTCCTTTTACGGAAAGGGATACCAGTTTTGCAATATTGGTAGTGGTATACGGGAAATATTTTACAAGATGTGCTACCAAAAAGGAAAAACGATTTTAATTTTATATTCAAAAACTGAATGTAGTTACACTGAAAAATTGTATATGTTGGGATTCGCCACCATTTTGAATAGACCAAATGCTGCGCGGTGTTTTCCACCAACGAGGTAAAGTTTCCACCAGGATACACTCTAAAACACTTAAGTCACGAGGGAACTAAATCAATGTTTGGGTCAAATTTTAACCCAGCTTGGGTCAAATGTAGCTTTATTTGGGTCATTATTTGACCCCATAATTTTAGTCGGTTCCCTCCTGACCCACTTTTGGGTCAAATTGACCCAACTTTTTGACAGTGTAATTTCAGCAGGATCATGCTTCTTAATTTTTGAATGTAGTAAAGGTGAAGCTTTTAAAAAATTGTTTTCAAACTCCTAGTGTCATATTTTTGGAAAAAAATAAAACACATTTTGCATACGTTTGGTTTTTTAAGTAATGTGCAATATTAATAATAGTCTCGTGCGCTATGGGTGAAATGTCAAAAGTGATAAGGAAACAGGGTAAAATGTGAAAAATAACACATATCATGCGAATTTTGATCTGTCTGCGGCAAACGAATTCAAATAAACCAGGGTAGCTTCAACACATGCTATAGCCCCACGAAACTGTTGAAAATAACACTGAAAAAGTTGTAAGAAGGTATCATATATAGTTTATTAAATTATTTTGAACATTTAAAAATACCCGGGAGGTATGAGAATGTCTTTTATAAAACATGGTTAAGCCGTGAAGCCCTGGCAATGCTGCGGTTCTCTTTTCTTTTGGTATATAGAAAAGTGACAATTTTCAGCTTTCAACTCACGCCTTGAAAATCTCATCCTAGAAACTACATTGAAAAAAAGTTTTTTGCAGGATTCTGTAAGGTATACTGGGTTAAAACTTATCAAAATAAAGTTTAGGTCGGCCCGTTTCTTCAAGGAAAAGACTCGAAACGAAACATCTGAACTGGTTTTCAACAGAATGTAAAGACTAAGTAAGTTGATAAATAAGGGGAAAACTTTGGATATTAGTTTTTTTTATTAAAGACAAAAGTAGGACACATGTATAGGCTACAAAATGATCGAGGTACCCCATTGGGCCATCAAATAGAATGAAATGATTTTCATTTCATAATGAGTCAAGGTTTGGTCAGAAAATACAAAAACAAGTCCTTTTTAAAATTTTAGCATCACTATACCATAACTACACCTGTGTTGATACCATATTGTATCGACCTCATAAAGATATTGAAGGCTCCTCACCTAGATTCTAAGGGTTGTAACCTCAAGAGCTACTTTTACGTCGCAAGATAAATCGTAGTCTTTGTTTTATCTAATTTTAGGGTTGTCTGTGTTAACAGTTTTTTTTGCTCAGTTCACAAAGAACAGGTTAAAGAACTAAAGAGTTAACACTTTTGGTAGCCTATGACATTATGAACGATGGCCGTTACTCCATCAAAATCCATTGTACACTTTCATGCCTGCCAAAAATGTAACAAAAAATTTGAAAAAAGTCTACATCTCTACTTCCGCTCTAATACAAAACACTGATTATTTGTAACCATGAGAATTATTTAGAGGTGTGCAACCACACGATTAACACGTGATGATAGGTACATGATCGTTGTTCATATTTGACCAGATAGTTACAGAAATAATATTGTTTTAATTTATGAATAACGTCTGCTTAAGTTCATAAAGAACAGCGATTGAAAATGTAGTCATAAGCGTACTGGTCTTGGACTACTTTTGTTTGAAAGGGTACGAGGAAGGGGAAAATGGAAACTGGGGGATGAGTACATTTGCCCAATTTTTTTGAGTACAACTGTCACATATTTGCCCAATTGAATATAGTAGCACATATTATACCCGAAAAAGCACACAGCTTGCCCGAATTGAGGGAGAAATTTGAGGACGGCGGCCCTCTGTCTCGTAAATTTCTTAGTGTAGTGTTTCCTCTTCCGTTTTGCATTTGCGAATTACTGTAAGCGAGGGTGTATTAAGTGGGTTGGCCAATCGCCGGTGCCCCACAAAACATTTTATTGGTGTAATAAAAAATAGCCGTCGGCCATCTGATTGTCCTAAACAATACATCTTTCCTGGTTCTAAGGCTTGATTGACTCACTGAAACATGAAAAGGACTTAAAAATCATCGATGTAAATAAATGAATAAAATACACGGTAGCAGGCTAGCTAGTCACTCGACAATAGTATTACCTAGACACGAAATAGTCAGTTATCCGACAGGTTAAAGGATAAGGATTGCTAAATTAAACTGCAATGGCTAAAATTTAA
>WURT03054117.1:0-14131 GCA_009936505.3 Holothuria glaberrima
TTTGCTCTGGTCAATTTCCTAACCACAGTACGCAAAACAAGGCAAGGAATCACTAAGCCTTTTGGCTTTCTGGTTTTTACTTCTCCAACGTTCTAATAAATTGAGGGCGTTCATCAACTAATTTGTTTGTACTCGACTGTTTCGGTCTAGAACAGTGGTTCGTAACAGGGGGTTTTTACCCCCTGATGGGTAATTTTGGTATCCTAGGTGATAAATATTGATCGCCGATGCTGTCAAGTATCTTTTTTTAATTATTCCAGTTCTGTAAGATTACTCCTGAGTCCGACGATCTGACACTGGTGAATGTACGTACTAAACCGTTGTAGGATAACGATACCGGACCCATTTTAGTGTACTCACATATTTGGGAGGGGTAGACATAGAGTGGCTGATTGGAAAGGGGAATGGGACGAAAAAGGTTAAGAACCACTGATATACTATGACACTGCACTCCGAAGAATAAACAGAGGTGATTCACCGTAGTTTCTAATAAAACTAGTAGTAAGTAGCATACAACTAGTGCTTAGGGGTCTTTAACAAGACAAGCTGAAAAGTTTTCTATGATCATCGATCATTAGAAAGTCTCCTCATACTCACAAACATCTGCAAAAATATGACGGCCAAAATATCTGAGCCATACCCTCAACCATAGATGCATGAAGCGGGACTGGGGACAGTTCCCCCTCCTGTATTTGGTCTGAAAATTTGCTATTTTGGGTGAAGTATACATTAATATGTCAGTCAAAATGCAGCAGTCCCCAATTAGAAGTAGACTCGTATGCTTAATTGTTTACGCCCTCAAAAACATTTAACAAAGAGGGTCAACAGCGTCTCAAAATTGATGGAACATGACCTTGAAATGTGCTATATATGCTATTGCAGGGTGTATTTTGCATAATATCACATCATACTTCAAAAATCAAGTTGCGCACATGACAGTGTTCTTTTTTAGTCTAAATCGTAAAATTGGAAAGCGCGCCAATTTTGTTGGTAAGCTTACACAATTAACATGCAATCATTAAGAACAAAAAAGAAAAAAGAAAAAAAGAGAAACTGTAGGGGTTTTAGACCGTATCGGGGGTAACATACATTGTATCGAAACCACCTGGACTACCCGATGAAATAGCCACTTTGATCCGTGAGTCGCTCACCAACTGACCGTACCGCTTAACGCATACAAGAAAACAGCAACTAGCTTTACGATATGGGATGAAATTTACGATTTCTACATAAACTGTGTACTCTGACTGTACATGTCACTTGGTAAGGTGGACAGGACTTGTGCTACCTAGCAATTTTGAATGGAAATGTATTAGTAACTGGAGTGACTCTACAGCGCGCTTTTCTCGCCAAAAATATGGGGTTCTATTAAAGAAATTATCCTCTTGAGACCAAAAGCAGGTCAACTGTCGGGGACAGGGAGTTGTTAGGACAACAACTCCCTGGTCACAGTCAGGGACTGCATACTTTGGAACGAAACGAAATTATATCGTATCGACTCAGACTCCCGGACGAAACTGTAAAAATTCCCCGACGGGTTGCAGCCTTCCCCGACGGGGGAGAGGTATGGCCCCTTCCCTCATCTGGCACCATCCGTAAAGCCACCGCATATTCACAAAAAGTTTACAACTGATTATTAATTTCATATTTTTGACTGTTTTAGTTCTAGATATTAAAATTTACTCCTTAAAGCCCACTCGTAGTGTCACTCAAGTCTTTTTTGGCTTTTTCGTTACTTCAATCTTATTGTTATGACTATTGACTGATATTTTCACATTCAGCGTCATAATTTGGACTTTTCATTCGATTAAAGTGACAATTTTATCAGCAAAAATTTGACTTCTCAAGACACTATCTAACATTTTAAGTCAAAACGTTGGCTTTTTATTTCCGAACAATAATGTTAGAGCCAAATAAAATTCCAATTAAAAGTCAAAATTATGTAACTGACACTTAATATTTCATTTTGAAGCCAACATTTTGAAGTCAGAATTCCCTAATGGAATAAAGAGGCAAATATTTGTGACCCTAAATCAAAGTATTAAAATAAAGGTCTAGACAATAAGATTTAGGTCACAAAATTGACTTTTCTAGTCAAATTGATTACAGTAAGGGTTAAGTTTAAGCTCCCATTCTGCACTCCAAAAGTAAAAGAATGACATTAATAGTCAACTAAAATTTTAACAATTACTGAGATTGTAAGTCAAAATTGTGAACTAGGCAAAGTTGTGATATAAGAAGTTAGAAAATGGTTCTTTTTAAAAAAAAAAATCGATTTTACAACATTTAAATTTGTTCCCTTCGCATGTACCGTACCTATGCTACCGTAACGATCTATATAAGGCTGTGTTTTCACAATTTCTCGAGGAAGCAGTGTTGAACAGTTGAACTTCAGCTGTTCAGCTGACAGTGGCACTGTAAACATAAGGTGCATGATCTTCCCCATGCTGACAGTCCTATATTAAACTTGCAATAGGCGGCTATATTACGAAGGCCCTCTGACATTAAGTTTAGGATCATGTACAGCGATCATTAATTTAGAAAAATATCTTTCAGAAGTGCAAAAATTTCAATTTCATATACCCAGTGTTCTCCACTAGCCGTTTTGTCCGGGCGGTGCGCTCGGACAAAATCTGAAGAGGGTACGTCAGCGCCCGGTCTTAAAGTTGCTGCCCACACAAAAACCTTGGCCGTCCGGACAAAGAAGCTTTCACTTCTTCTGGAAACGTTTGCAAAGAAAATTAAACACTTTCTGTCTAAAGGTAAATATTTGAAAATACAGTCGTGAATCATGATTTTGATAGCCGGTTTCCTCATATTGGCTACTATGGTTGATATAGCTTTGATACTACTAGCACGAGTATGGCACTTGCGATCAATCACGCAACGACTTCCATGTTTGCGGTCTTTACTCAGGGCTCGAAATAAGCGACAGCATCGTAAAGTCCTTACAAAATTGCCAACGCCGACATCAAAAATGGCCGTAATGCCCTCGTAGTTTGCCGTCGGTTCTGTGTCACAAAATTCCACTCGCACGTCTTAAACTACTTAAACTTACTAATGCTGGTAAAGTAGAGAAAATATTGGGAAGTTTTGTCGAGAGTTTGTTACCATGCTACCGTAGAAATATATTTGCCAACTGCAGGGACAAGGTGTACCAGAGTGGCAAGACAAGCGCACGGACAAAATTCAGACCTGTGTAGAATACTGAATACCCATGTATTCACATCTGAGTTACCTTTTGCGACACAAAATTTTGTCAATGTAATAAATCACTCAACATATGACTTTTCAGCTACGTATCTTATTCCTGTAAAATGCTATATCATCCTGCAAAATTACTAAATACTGCACAGACAACTTCCATACTTTTCTGAGGACTATACTGTCAGACTGCTGTAGTCGAGCCCGGCAGATCTAGGACCGAGACGGAGGGCACAATTTCAAGACCGAGACCAAATGGGCCCGAGACCGAGACCTCATATATATATATTTTAGTGTGCATGGGGTACCCTGGTACACACCCGTTGTTCTCTTACCCGGTTTGAAATATACTACCCGGATACTTTAAAAGATGCAGGCTGTTGAAAAGAAGAGCAGGACCGTAGCCTGAGCGAAATCCCGAGGAGGGCATTTCATAACACTGGCTTAGCGGAGAACCAAGTGACACATTTTAGACCTTGAAAGTTGCATTTAAACATTCATAACTTTTAGATTACATTCTTTAGAAGCAAATTTAGATTTCAAGAAGAAAGATTAAATTTACAGGGTTAGTTAGTTAGAATTTATAGGGAAACACAGTCACCCCAGTTTTAATAAGTATAACCGGGTATCCCTATCATGAATGTCTTTTGAGGATCATGTTACAATATGTTTCCGAGTTGTGAAATTCGCTTATAGAGTAACTCCTTGATCAAGTAAGATACTTGAAGTTAAAACAGAGGCCATTTGTGAGATTTAGCTGTTGTTTCAAAATAAGTTTGTGACGGCTGCTTATTCCCTTTAAATTAAAAGTTTCTTTACCAGCTCATTGAGTTCATCTAATAATTTAAGGTAATCATAGGTTATTTAATCTTTATATTAGCAGCGTATTTGGTGTATTAAAGCCATGTATCTTGAAGCAGGAAGATGGTTCATTCGTCAGGAGGAGAAACCCCCATATGAATGCATCCATGGAGGAGGTCCGGGACCTCATTGTGGGACAATTTGGAAAGAGAATGAGCCGTTGTATACGATTTCCCAGGTTTTGGCGACCTTGAAATCATAATTTAAACCGTGAAATTTCCAGCATTTTTCAATATTTTTTTTCTCAACTAGGCCAACTTTCATATGCGCTTTGGAAATGTTGTGGGGCAGTCTTGCCCCCTCCCCCGCAGGCTATGGCACTGAAACGCCAACTTTAATACATATAAGTTAACAACACAAAAGATAACTTGAAGCACGTCAAAGAGAACACAGTGAGTTAGTAGGTTAGTCAGTCAGTCAGTCAGTCAGTCAGATGAGGTTTTAGGGCCCAGTTTCTAACCAATTGGTTTAAGTCGAGCCGGCCAAGGCCTTTTTTCCAGTTGTGACTCACTGGCTTGTTTTCCCTACTCAATTGCTTAGTCAGTGAGCTGGTACAACAACACAAGTGTTTTCACAATGATGGTGAATCTTCCTGGAATGAATTTCTCATACTTCCTGAAATGCACTGACCACTTTCTAAAATTTAAAGGTGTTGCACTTGTTGCTAATTTAACAATAATAAACTATCTTGGCATTTTCCGAAATTTCCTACTCTACAAAAATATTTCTCGTAATTCGGGAAGTGTGGAAATAAAATGTCACTACGCTAACTGTCCATAGATATGGATAAAATAATTTTAAACACAGGCTAGGCCTATCTATGGCTGTATCACGATCACACAAGTATACCAAGTATCCCACAATGCAATGAGAATACGTTTCTGACAAAAGTGAGTCACTATTCCATGAAATTGTATGCCACTAATCATTACTGCCCAACAGGTTTGGTTTTTTAAACTGTAGCTGAAAACTGAAACTGAAATAAAAATTAACTGAATTAGATACGAAATTAATATTTATTATTTTGTTTTAAATTTGTCGGTCTCGAACCGAGGCCGGTACAGTCTTCAAGCAGGGAGGTTCTAACACCTCCCTGCTTCAAGACCGCAAGGATTCGAGACGGCGACCGAGCCCAGAAAAACGGTCTCGAGACCTACAACACTGAAAGTTGAGCTTTAACAGTATGTTACTACTATCAATCCAGCTGTACAAACATTGTGGACATGTTTTATATTACAAACTGCAGCTGTAGGGAATTCATGTGGAATGCTGACCATTTACGTAAGGGGAGTGTTATTCAATTTGGACCTCATTTGACTGTAAATGGCCTTAAAATCATTTTGAGGGATATGCAACTATTGTGCCCCTTTTTGCAACTTGATTCTGCATAAAATTTTTAATTTGATGCTAACCACGATAGTTTACACTTAAAATCTTATTTGTGAGTTACTTCGTGGTTAAAAATGCAAAAGTGCTAAAGCGTAGAGTATCCATCATATTCTGAAACTAGACATCCATATGCCGCGTCAAGTTCAGTAAAAAAATCGGACTGATACCCTACTTCACATTTATGAGTGAGCCTCAGTAAGTTTCAGTCTACAAAATAAGTCATCTTTTGGACACTTGCCTTCAGTGGCCCACCAAGGATGGGGGGAAGGGGGGGTAAGCCCCTCACTTGCCTATTGCCTATCCCTCCGTCCGTTCCTGCACGAAGGTATACAGTTTACACGAGCAATGTGCCGGCATACTCCCCCACCCCATTTTTGCATGCTGAAAACGTGCATAAGATGCAAACCCCTTTAGATGTGTTGATAACCATCCCTGACTAAAAACATCTTTTCTCGGGCGTCATGTGACCGGATCAGCAAGCTGTAACGGGGACGTATACACAATGTATCCTATCGCCTTTCCCCACTTTTGGAATCCTCGCAGCTTTGCTATTGGCTTGTGGCATACCACGACCACGCAAATATGATTATACTAAGATGGTCCTCTAATGCTACTTTTCTAGCGTTTAAAAATGGATCTGAAGAAATAGATCATAAGTCAAACAAAGTACATTTAATTGCCAAAACCAATTCCGATCTGCGTTACCCGCTAAAAGTTAAATTCCTGCTTACCTTGCCACGTAAATGCCAAAATCTAAGATTAACAAAAATAGAACAATTCACAAAAGTATGAGGATTTTCAACATATGATCAGTTTTGGAACTGTTCCAAGATAACACCATTTAGTATCTAAGCCACCTTAGACGAACCAAAATTTCTCGAAGGGGAGGGGACACATATCACCTTAAACCCTTCCCAGTATGGTACTTCGGCGATATGTGACCAAGGACTCGGGTTCACCCTGGGTTCAAAGTATCGTAGATATGCATGTTGGGCGGGATTACGACATCATCTTCCGTGCCCCTCTCAATCATCAAATCCTGGTGGAGCCACTGGAAGGGACAATCTCCTCCACTTTCAGAAGTGGGAGTATGTCCCTCAGTTCCCCACCTGTTGATGCCCATAGAATCAGAAGCATCTATACGCAATAATATTCTGTAGAAAGATGAAAGACGGTGTTGGAAATCCTTCTAAAAAAATTGAAAGATAAATCCGTTCTTCTGAGTTGGGTTAGTCGTGTTTCAAACTTTTGTTAAATATGACTCTCGCATGCTTATTTGATGTTTAAGCCGTCATTTATTCGATTTTTTCCTGATTGCCACAGATTTTTCGAATGTTTCAAAATCCTAACTTATTTTAATTTACACTGCTGACATTTTATTTTGCATATTTTGGAGAATTTTTAGGGAAATCATCTCTCAGTTATAGCATGATGGATTTGGGAGGATTCAGTTTTAGCTTCCAAAATATTAGTTGCACCGATCGATAATATAGTGGGGAAAATACTTACCATCTCAAGGGCCCTACAAGCAGGATTTCTTTTCTTAGAACCCGTTCCTGCTGGTCTTGCCCCCACCTCCCGGGCCCATTTGGCCAGTTTGGGAGAAAGTTTTGTCTTTGTAAACGCGCAAACTGTCAATCAGATCAGCTTAAGAGTTATCACCACTTGTAAAGGATATAATTTCCATTACCGACAAGCAGTGGCGCCGGCACAGGGGGCATGTGGACCACATGGCACCCCCAATCGACTTTCGAAAATTTCCAAACTTTTTTAAATGAGCCCAAAAGGCGTGAAGGCTAAAGATTTCTGTGGGGGATGAGGTGAGGTAGGTGTCCGTCTGAGTATTTTAATATATTTCTATCTGTTCACAATTTATTTTGAAACTATGAAAATTTTCATAAATTCTTCGCAAACTATAAAAATTTTTGCGCACTTCGCGCGCTCCTACAACAACTCGTCGCTATGCTTATTATCAATACCGTCTCAAATGTATTCGCAATATATATCAGTTTGGGGTTTAGGCCTACTTTTTGGCCCGGAGGAGTGATTGAAGAGGAGCACAGTATTGCAAGAATGCGAAATGTGAATTCAAGATACGACATACTTCATGTGAACTTTAAAGCTTTTACGAATTACCAGGCAAAAGACTCGTCAATATTCTAATTGGCAGATAAATTTTGTGAGACAATTAAGAGTGTCCCAGTGCATAGTCTGCATGGGATTTTTGTCATGGGAAGGATTTTTAATGCAAACTTTCGGCGCACTTCGTGCGCTTTCGTCACAGTTTGCACTCCACATGTCATGAACATTATTAGGGTGCTAATGTTCGGACCAGTACTCTCTTCAGAAATGCAGAAGTACATCTCCAGCCTCTGTAGGGACCCCGCATCAATGGAGGATCCTAGATCAATCTTATATCACGAGTAGCCCATACAGTAACATTTATAGCTTTATGTGAAAGATTGCATGTATTTGTTGTAATACATTTTTGTCGAACGAGTGTCATGCCAAAATATCAATAAATAATGAGAATTTCCAAGGATGTAAAATTACTTCAAACATTTGCGAAGGTAGCACCATTTTGCATCAATGTCACCTAGCATAAACAAAAGTTTCTCAAGGGCAGGGGTTGTCACGCTCCACTTAGACAACACACCCTTTCCTGGAGGACGAGTGTCCCCTCCCCCTTCAAGAAATGTTTGTTCGACTTAAATGCAAAATCGTGCTTTTTGGCAAATTTCGGACTGATTATATGTTGAAAGATTCTCATAATTCGGTGAATTCGTATTTTTGGTTCGGTGTAATTAAGGGCAGTGCCTACACGAGGGAAAAAGGAAGAATTCCCCACAAATGCAAACCATAACAGGTACGCATGTGTAAAATTTACACTAACTTTGTGGGGGTACCTGGGATGGGATTGCGACAAAATATTCTGTTGCCCCCTCCCCCGATAACTCCCCTCTATTACCTCTCCTGGCGGTGCCACTACCAACGAGTTTATAAGAACCACCTTAAAAAGTAAATTAGTTTTATTCACGTCGTCAAAATTCATCATTGCCTAAGGTAATTCGAGTTAAATGTATGAATTATGGTGTGTATTACTTCGCACCGTTAGTGTTTTTCATTTTACGTTTGTAAGTTTTTGTTTCCTTGTAATTACTTGATAGCTGTGTTGCAGTTTGGTGTGTAAAGGTTACATCTTCAAGCAGACACGTATTTCTTAATTCAAATGTAAATCCATTAGGGCATTTCAACATTTCAACTGTGATGCAGGTTGAAAAATGACACGTTAGAGGTACCGTACAAGTTTGCATCTATTTAACTTACTTTGATTCATAATCATGTATGGGGTGAATTATAAATTTGACAAATTTCGAGAGAAGAACTTGGCAAATTTCCCCGTTTTCGTCTTTGAAACTGAAAATAACATCAAATTAACATGGATTTAACAAGTATATATGACAGTTACATTTCCACAGATCCTTAACCATGAATCTGCTATACGGATGTTAGGTATGCTCTAACCGCTGACCTATATAAAGTGTGTAAGTCATGCTGGCTTTGCGTACTTGGTTTCCCGTAACTAACACACAACCTTTTTAATAACATATCTTTTACTGTCATTTCCGAATGACTTCGGAACGAAATTCCCGGCCATTTGCATAATCGACATATTTTGTTTAAGAGGAAATGCTTCAGTCGTAGGAAGAGGGCAGGAGCCAAGTAGTCATATATGGTAGAAGATCAGGTAACCAGTATGAAACTACGATATGACTAAATGATATGTCATTTTTTTTTTTTTTTTGAAATTATTGTAGCCTATCTATCAGGAGGAAGTCCATCCAGTCATGACATTTTAAAGTAATTCTGGTAATGCCTGGAAGCTGTTTAGGCCAAAATATTCCCTCTTTATTATTCTTGTTTCTCTGTAACGCAAATGGAAGCTTTCAATTCCTCTTTTTTCGTGTTTCATTTATTGTTATTTTTCCATCATTTTCCTATTAAAGCTGTAAAGTCATTTGACATGGATTGGCACGACGGTCTGTGTAATGTTTGAAATAAAGGAATCAAGAAGTATGACCGCATTCCCCACCAAAATTAGAAATAATAATAATAATGTCTGATTTCCATGCAACACACGTGATAGACCTCAAACGCTCTATACGTCAGTGAAAGGCCTCAAAGCGCCATATTCGTCAGTGATAGGCCACCGTGAAAGTCCTTCATTCGTCAACGCCTCAACGCGCCTTACAAAAGTTAGACTACAAACTTACGTTCCCAAAAGTTCACATGTCTCGGGCGATATACAGCGTGACTGCTGTTGTGGTTGATCTTGGTTTGAAAGCAGTTATAGTATAAATGACAAAAATTGATTTATTTGGTACACTTTGTTTTGTTCTTTGAATCCGATCAAATTTTGAGCTTTGTTGAGTGATAGCTCCCATCTCCGGCACCCAGAAAGTAAATTAACTTGTTAAGGGCGACCCAGCTTTATGCCTAGATCTGTAGATGAGTGATTCTCAATTTTGTTTCAGGATGACGACAAAAAATGGACTGAGATCGAGGGCCACATTTGAACACAAACAGTAAAAATCAGTGCGATAACTGGTCATGGGAGAGAGTGGAAGGGGTTGGGTCCAAAACCTGGGGGTGGGGTGGAGCTAGAGATTGAAGAAATGATGCTAGTTTGCTAGTTTGGGACACAGGTCGGAATGACCCGAATATGCCAAAAGGACCGTAGTAGCCCGAAACATTCTTCTAAAGATGGTGGATCGGGTTCGGGAGGCCCGCTTTAGAGCTCCAAGTGAAGTCGATGGGAAGGGCCCTCGTTAGACCAGAAGCGAAATCCTCGTAAATCTGGAATATTTTCAAATGGCATTGGTGGGGACTTACCAATGTTTTTACCATGCCTACTTCAGTATAACGCCTGGCCACTTTGATGACCCCCGAACTTTGAGTTGGAAGAATGGATAATGGTATAGGGCCATACAGGTGTTAAAACAGTGATTTCACGCAAACCTTCTTACAACAACAAACAATGAGACAAACTTGGAAAGCTGTGCCCAAAGTGCGCCGAAAAACACCTCTTTAAAAGAACTTCAGTACCTGTTTTACTTAATTTAATATTGCAAAAGTTATTTTTGTTGTAAGGGTTGATTCCCTTTTCTGTTGTCTCCTTTCTTTCCTTTTTGTAGTTTTATATTTTCGACTCCACTCACTCAATTTAAACGGTTTCTGATCATCGGACCCTACTCCAGTAGTTACGCTACTGACAGAGCGAACCCGTCTCCAAAGAGCATAAGAGATGCATTTACGGCGGGATCCGGGATCTTTTAGAGGAATTGGGGGGGGGGGGGGCCTCATATGCGTTTTCCGGGTTCTGAGATCTTCATAATTACAACCAGAATGATGAAAGTTTCATCAATCAAAATTGCGAAAAATTATGTCTGAGGAAAAAGACAGCTCATGCAGTTAGGCTGATTTAAATATCGGCGACTGAGTGGGGAGTTCAAAATGCGATAGTCCTATGTAGACAACTTTTAACACAAATCAACATGAATTTCTCGCACTCTCCCATTAGCTCTGCTGTTTGTTTTTTTAGTTGAACATAGTTTTTGTAAACTTACAGTCGGGTCGCAACGAGGGGGCTCTAGGGCCTCTTTTGAGAAGCCCGGTCAAAATGAAATTGCACCGCCAAAGAACGCCGTTCTGCAAACATATATATCCTTCATATGAACATGAAAATGTTGATCGTTTAGAAGTCGTACAAGCAAAGGTACCTGTAGTCACAGTGGTTAATGTAGGTAGGTATAGGGCAGATAATGGGCTGGTCTTAGGAGGGGGCTAGTCATGGGAGGGGGCTGGTCATGGGAAGGGTAGAGATATGTAGCAAGTGTGCCGTGTTGACCTCCGCTAAGTCTATAGTCTGAGAAAAGACCAAGTTACGGATACAAGAATATTTATGGTATGAACAGTTATTTTATTTAGAAAAGATTGAAAAAAGATGAGAACAAGCTGAAACCCGTGCAAGCAAAATATTTAACAATGGTCTGTCAGGAAGTCCTCACAGAACAATATTGCATTTCATAAAAGCAGTAACAAAGTTAAAATTGCCACTATAATAACAAAAAATGTACAATTGGTACACAATAACTGTGTTGATATTGCACTGTAACACTTAAGGTCAAATCCAGTCTCCATACTTTGATTTAGTATACCCGGGTACACTTATCCATGTATGGTTCTTCTTCAACATGTGACAACAATTTTGTTTCTGAATCATGTAAGATAAATCCTGTAGTTAAACTTCCAAAAGACTATGCAATGTTCATGATCTTTCCGAAAGATCATAAAATATACTTATATCGGACATGAGACAAAGTTTGTAAGATTAAGCTGATGTCTGAAAACAAAGTTGGGCGACTGCTTATGCCCTTTATGCAGAGTCTTAACCACTAGGTCATTATCTGGGACAATCCACATCCCCAATTTTTATTTTGCCCCCACTTTTCTTATGTATGGGGATAAAATGTTGACAGACGTATCTCTACAGTAACAAATATATAATCTACCCTATCTCTCAGTAACAGTATACAATGCTCTCCTTATGAGGCTATACATTTAATATTTCTCACAAAACATATAATAAAATTGTTTTCCATTAGATCAAATTTATCAATGCACTTTGGAAATATACAATGCGCTCTTTCGAATACTTAAATACTTTTGCGCAGAATTGCGCATTACTTCGTAATCTTAATAACAATTTCGTCTTGTGTACCAGTTTTTAATTAATACCTATGATTCTGACTTAAAAGGTTAAAGTGGCGTGCACCTTTCTTAGGAAGGGACCGTCAAGAATAACATTACTAATATATTTACGATATGTTGCCAAGGTATAAAAGCCAAACTGATGACGTAACTAATATCCTCACAGTACATTTCTGTATGATTTCTGATTGATAAAAAAATGTTGACAATAATTATTCAGATAATCTAAAAACGTATACATTTACATACATGCAATGTCGTTTATGAAGTATTAAGATTACCTTTTTATGTTTCTCTCTATTTTCCATTGTTTCGCGTTCATCCCTTTGTTTTTCTTTGTTTCCCTTTGTTTTCTTTGTTTCCTTTTGCTCCCCTCTTTACCCAAATCTCTATACCTTGTCCCAAACTTGTGATCAGTTTAGCATTGTTACAATTTTTGCATGCTGACTAAACTGCGAAAGCCCAATGTTTTGTAATATTGCTTTGAAAAGAATCTCTGTTCAAGATGAAGCAAGCATTTTAATATCAACAGAAAATAAAAAGCAGTCCATGTTGGTTGTACAAGAATGACATCGCAATTTTTCTTTCAACGTACTTTTTTAAATCAAGTGAATGAATTCAAGAGTGTTAAACTCAGCTTTACATCGTTGTAAGTTATGAAAATTTGAGTTGGAAAAGGCTGCCCCGTCAGAATATTTTCCAGTTTCGTCAGTAGGCTTATTGCCAACGAAACTTATGTAATCCCGACGATTGATCTAGCACTTAGGAAGAACATATTCTTCGATGTAAACCCCAAGTTTTTCAATTTTCCTCAATAAATACCCAAGTTTCTCAAGTTTGTTCAAAGAAAATGTAAATAGAAGCCCAAAATTTTCGTTTGGCATTCTTTTGGCAACTCGTCGCCTTTGTCGGGGGTTCATGTTGCTGCCCCCCCCCCGTCGGGCCGCGAGTTTGAACCCCTGTTGGGCAAATCCGGGTGCCACTCTACTTAGCATTTTAATTCGCTTTAACATACTAAATAAATAAACGTCTTGCAATCTTTAAGTCATGTAATTGCTCGCACACAAAATAAACCTGATATTTTTTAGTACTTTAAATTTAATCGGTTTCTACTCTTATTTATGATGCACGGTACATTGACCAGAATCTACTTCCATCGATTACTTTTCATATCACCCTACGCGCACTTTATGAAACATTAGACTGTTTACTTTTCCTTGAAGTATTTGCGCTCACAAAACTAGTAAAACAATCATTATGGAAGTATGGACTCAACAATACAAAAAAACTGAAATATTGCACCCTTGAAAAATGTTGAACAAAATGACCTGATCGGGTCTACATCTTCTGATTTCTTCATTTAATTTTGCAGTAACAGAAGTCAAAAGGAGGTCTTGCACGTGACATCATCGTTACTCGCATGGAAGGCAAAAAACTACACGTGTAAAAAGCTCGAGAGTACGTAAGTGCAACGCAGTGGTATACACACATACTAGGGAGTTGTTACGACACCTTCCTACATATGATAACGTCCATCGATGACGTCAATGCAAGACGTCTTTACACTCCGGTTGACGTGAGTTCATGAATTAAGTGATATTATAAAACACCTTATTAATTCCTCTACATCTGATTAAAGGATTGGTGGTCATATGCCATGGGTTATTTGGTGCTATTGCACAATCGTGTGTTATCCATCGTGGGTTAGTCTAGAATAACGCACGGTGTTTGCCCCTGTCCGTTTCTTGAAACAAATTTTGACCAAAATCTGACCAATTTAGGAAGTCAGGTGCTATATAAGACAAATAATGCATGTTATCCATTCGTGTGATAGTATACAAATAATGAATGTTTATGAGTGCAATAGTATGAATAATTTCATGAGTTGAAAGATTGAATGTTCTAT
>WURT03054128.1:0-14130 GCA_009936505.3 Holothuria glaberrima
TTCTGATAGGCGTGGTTTAAGCTAGTTGTAATGAGACGGTTTGTTTCAAAAAAGCCTATAGATTTTGACTGTTTTTGAACCGTTTCTCCAGATTTTGCCATTCTCACTACCATTTTCAGTTACTACATGAACAGCTTCATCAAATTATTAGCATAGTTAGTGTATCGACAAACAAAGAAAAACATTAGACCTTAATTATTTCCCTTTTCTTGATCAGGTAGCATCACTTTAATTTATAGACTCTACACAGGCGCAAGTTGTGTGCACCGTAAACCACACAAGGATGTGCAAATCAATCATGCCACAGTGGGTGCTGAGATTCTTTTGCTGCCGAAAACTTTTACTACAAGAGAAAATTGCCCGAGTTTTTCCAGCACTGCAAGAAAAGGTTCCCCGCACTCTACGTGGGGGGGGGGGAGAACTCTATCTCACGACCCCACTCGAATGTTTGTGTGCCATAGGTTGTTGCTTGTTCCTACATTTTTAATAAAAGCAAAGCTTAACTGGCTTCTCTAACGGAAACTAAAATTAAGAGGTTCAGGAGATAACCGCTTCCGGGTGAAACTTAGAATTCACTCGATTGGGGAAAAGTTTTGCCCGTTTGAGACATGAATATTTATGAGCAATTGGTGTCTACCTCTTTGCAACCGTTGATCTGTTTAAAGCATGTACGTGCATTCAAGCATGAGAAAACAGTTCGCCCCCCAGGAGCAAAACACGCGGAATCTCCCACAGCGTGCTAACTGGTTAATGAACACAGTTGTGCACTCCCTTGTAAAAGCCGTCTTGTCCACCAATGATAAGTTATCTTGAATTGCAGTCATACAAACTGACACATTTTGGATGAGTTACTTAAATCGAGAAAGAGCTGTTGTTTTGCTTATTAAGTAAATAAATTAAAACTTTTATACTTTATGAAGAAATTTTGATGAAGTTAAATAAAAGATTTTCGTCCTTTAAAGGGGGCAGGAAGCATTCTTCAACACCTATATTTTTGACTGGGACTTAAGAACCCCCTCCCCACATATTCCCATTTACTACTCATATGAATACGATCAATACTGTACCATCTTATTGGGGGAAATAAGTATTACAACCCTGTTGTCAGGGAGGTGTTATAACTCCCTGGCCTTGTGAAGTAGCCATTGCACAATAACCTGAAGGCATTTCAAGCCAGTACCCCCAATCCGTCCCCTAACCTAGGTTTATCCTTCTGCATGTTTGCGTATGAACACCCTAATACCTCTTCTCAATGTCCAGTTTAACTTTTCATATCATACTGGGTTCATCAGGAGTAATGTAATGTATATAACTACATGCATGACAATAGATTTTAGGTCTGTCGCAGGACTCAGCCACGTTAGACTGAAAGGTTCTTGTGAGTATGTTATACTACCTGCCTACGGTCAAGCGTAATGTTTTGAGCGAAGTGAGTACTAATCAAGCGGCGAAGATTGTCAATATAATCAAAAACTAGCCACTGTAGTTACTGCTTGATGGCTAGCATTGGCTCCTGAAAGAAATGACACTTACATAACCTCCAAGTTGGGAAGATCGTCGAAAACACCTTCCGACAAGTATTCCAAGCGGTTATCACTTATAAACAACACTCGCAGTTGATACGTTTTGTTACTGGGTTTGAATAAAGGTGAGGGTAAATACGTCATCTGATTCCCTTTGAAAAGCCTGGAGATAAAACAAAAGCACATTATCCATCTTGCACCGAAATTACTGGAAAAAACGTAAAACGTTAATTCCCTACCACAGAAAGGGTAAAGCTGTTTAGCTAATCGGCAATTGTTTAATGAACGAACCAAACTGCATGGGGCAAATTCTGTGTATATTACTGACAAAGGTAGAGTTACAGCACAAGAGAAACTATGAGTAACAACACAAATGGATGCGTTCAAGTAAGTATTTCATATAATATAATAGACGTTGGTCATTGACGTTGAGTGATCTCTTGAGAACTTTTCTGTTTTCATCTGAAATTAAAAATTGATTCCATACAAGTAGGTACTCACAGGATTTGCAATGAAGGCTGGTGACTGACTGCTGCCGAAGGAAAATTCTGAAACTTGTTTTGAGACAAAAATCTAAAAATTTTAAGAGATAAAATTTTACGGTTAGGTCAAAGCAAATTCCGGAATTCAAAACGGAACGAAAAGGAAACCAACACAACAAAGGCACGGAGAGAAAATGATTTTGCCAGACGCAATATAAAGAAAACGATTGTGAAGAGATGACAAAGACCACCAAACTTACAAATTCTGTAACCTGGAAAGATTTTTCAAAATGTCTTCATGCAGGTCTTGTATCTTGTTATCCGACAAATCTCTGCAGAAAAATATTTTTAAAATATTCATTAAAATATCACGCTTAATTTTCAATTGCTCTGGACTGTTTCTTGTAAAACATGACATGTGTGTGGATATTGATGATATGTATGAGAGTACGCGCATGCGTACCATACGAAGTTCCACATGACATAAAAAGATTAGGTTTAACAGTAGGCAGAGCTACATGTAATGTCCTGTCATACAACTGATACATTATCAGATATTTCACTCCTTAGTCAAGGTAGCAAGGGGGCGGCCCTCAGAAATCCTTCGCCCATAAAAAAATTAAGACAAAAACTTCCACAAGGTTTACACACATAGCATATATCTCCCTATGAGTAATTTTTCACCCCAACCCGTCCCTTGAAGTAACTTCTGTCCACCATCCTTTAGTGATCTGTGTAGACTGGCCTGAGATACTTATAATGGGTTGCATTGCCATCTCTCTATTGAAACGTTTTGTTCGCTTCCTATTAATACAGAGCACTATCTGTCGATGGACACGTAAAAGTGAAGGCATTATGCTACATCATTTAGACTAACTTTTATTACTAACACGGACTTCCTTTTATTAAGAATAAACTGACACATGAAATTACATTGAAATTTATAAGAATGGAGTGTTCAGTGAGTTTGATATGAAAACTTACAAAGTTATCAAGTTGAAAAGATAACCAAATGTATCGGCATCGATATCGTTGATATTGTTAAAGGACATATTACTGCAAAAAAAGAGAACTATTGCAGTTGGTTTTCCCAAAGAATGACTGACAAAATGATTAGTTGTTACTAAATGCTGCCATTTCTCAAAATGCATTGAATTCAAATTAAGACAAAAATAGTTCAAACAAAATATATTAGTTTTATCTGACACCCTCCCCAATCTCAAACTAGCTAGAGAGAAAAATTATGACTATATATGTCAGCAACGTATAACCATGGTCAAAGGAATTTATCTTAAAACGAACATGCTTCATATCTTGTACAGTTAAATTAATTAAAAAGGGTAGGCGGTGGCGATGTGCACCTTTTACATGATGAATTTTGCTCAAAGGCTGTTGTCTTTAACGAAAATCATAATCAGGAACAAAGTTTAAACAAGTTTATGATTTGCGTGACATGTTGCAAAGCGTTAGGTACAGAGTCAGAGATATCAAAACAACATGAATGGCATTTAACCTGGAAATGATGCTTAAGAGGAAATTACAGGGGACATCAGAGATATTTCCCCAATGCTACTAAGAGGCGGTGTCCTGCAAAGAACACCCATCCCAGATTTCCACAAAAATATTACAAAGTATAAATTTTGGTTTGTCATCATTATATTACAGCTTGAGTGACATAAACTTCCCAAAGCCTCATCCAACATCTGCATCTTCCTAAAAAACATGTTGAAGCGTATCTACCGGACAGGTATGCTCGTGACGTTTTGAATGGAAAAGATGATTAAATTATTGAGCTAAAAGGGCACAGGTTTTGGAAGAGAAAACAGGATAAAAGGGGAAAAAAGAAAAACAGGAAGGGAGAGTATAATGTAAGTTTTGGTGTATTTAACATGCATAAACTTTTTTCTAGGTTCCATGGGGACTGCGGGCTAAAGCGGATCGTCATCTTTAAACATTTGGCATGCGGACACTTAGTTTTAGCCACTTATGCCATATCATAGCGTTATGCTCAGTATGGATCCAGAGTAATGAAAAAAAAACGAATGAATGAGAAGTGAGTGTCAGCACGTTTAGTTGTTCACCGTATAACACAAAATGAAGCGTTTGAGTTCTCCATTTCATGTATGTTAATTATGGTCAACATTATTTTGTACAATCATTCGAATGAAGGTTACTTTTGTGTAAATGCAATGAAATAATTACAGGAACTGAAGACGCGGAAGACTTCTGAAAGCAGTTCTGCTTGGTTTCTTGATCCGATTACAATCTAAGAATCTGCAAAAAAGATTAATAACCACACTTGGACCACATTTCCTGATTAGCACTTAAGGTAATAAAATAGTCCAAGAAACTTAAAAGTTTAAGACGTTTGCGTTAATATCAGATTTTACCATATAAAACTCGATGATTGAGGAAGTTAAAGAAAGGGTTAGGGCATCTTTACGACAAAGTATGAACGTCAAGTAATGCATCTCGTAGTGATACGTTTTATTTCATTATCTGCACTGTATGTAGAAAGTTTTGACTCAATCCGATATGTTCGTAGACAGACTGCCCCAATTCCAAAATGATCCACTCCTGGGTTTAGTAGATGGCATCCTGCGAGAATATCTTGGAACTTAATAATTGCTAAAAGCTGCTTACAGCATAATCACACATATGAAAAATGAGGTACAGGCAGGCTTGTTGGAATAGCAAAATGACACTAGCAACGAACCATACTGCTAAGCAAAGTTAGCGTAAACGCACAGGAAACGAAAGAAATAAATTGAAAAAAAATGGCATTATCTCTTGAAGTAAGGTAAACAACAGGTTTCAACGTCGGCTATCTTAAAATGGAAAAAAGAAAATCACTTGTTAGCATTTATTTTACTTACCTCTGTCTCTTTAAATAATTATTAACCAAATAAACTCTTGACATTCCACCATGTTTTGTTGAAAGGGGTCTAGCCTTGTGAAACCTTGTAAATCAGAACTAGAGTTTCGTCCACCAAACTCGGATTCCGAGAGAAGTAAAAAATTCAGGAGATTCGAGTTCGAGCTAAAGACGCCCGGTGGGGATTAAAAAGGAACTAAGTGAGAGTCCAAGAATAGGCGTCCAATTGAATGGTGCCTCCCACGTAAATGGGGGAATATAGGAGGGCTCAAAAACTCTTTACCATCCTTTGACTGAGTCTCATTCCCAACTAATGAAGAGACTTTAAGGAGCACAGTACAGGTGAAACTTATAGTTTTGGAAGGAAACTAAACAACTGAGTCCATTTACTGTTATGGAAAGGCATACACGTGTATGAAAGTATTTTCATTAGACATATAGGCATGAGAAAATGGCCTCAGTGCGTGTTTTTAAGTGTAGCAAACAAAATTTATTTAGCTCATGAATGATTGCGGGTAAAAAATAATATGTATTTCTTCAATATTTAAACAATCTGAAGGCGTTATTTTCAGGTTAAATGTAGCTGAAGCTAGTGCGCATCGAGGTCAACACTTGTTAAATAAACTAGCTGATCAGTTTACTCATTGAACACTGTTCATTAGCGATTTCACTAACATATTGTAGATATATACTTATGAAATATTTTTCAGTTTATTAAATTAAAACCATTGTTCTTGTTTCTACTTACAGACTGGTTGTTTTGCTGGGTATGTTTTTCGGAACGTGTTCTAATTTCCTGTTGCTGCAATCCACAACATAGGTGTCGTTTCCTCCAGGGCGACATCTGCATACTGCTCCATTCCCGCAAGCTTCTAAACCAAAAAATAGAAGAGTTACTTCATTTTAGTTTTCATTTTATCAGTACTATACGTGTGTACTTATTGCAAACCAAACTAAAATGTAAAGATATATATATATATATATATATTGAAAAAGTAGGGGAGATGCTTTCACTTCAATAACTGCAATTTCAAAAAAACGGCTGTATCCGAGCCCACCTTACACGATTTCATGTCGATTCCGATTCCGGTTGCCATTATCTCGGGTCATTATCGAGTCCAGGGCCCTTCTGTTCCAAGCCAATTCTCAGTCCAGTGTCCCTAATTCTAGACTGTTTTTAGTACCGGCTATATGAAAATGTAGCATATGAAGGACATGGTATTTACATTAATTTTTAGATAAAGCTACTAAAAGGATTACTTAAGAAGTCAGACCATAGTTATAAACACAATGTAATGCTAAGGTGGGATGATTGCGCTAAGGTGGGTTGATTACGTGTGACCGTTCATGACGGAAACTGTACACCAGTAACAATGTTATCTTCAATCACATTCATGTTACGTTGATTTTTGTGGACTCGGGTGGAATCGCCTTCGAGTCCGAGTCCACTCGGTGCCCACTCCGGGACAAATCTGAGTCGGGGACCTTTCACTCCGAACTTAGAAAATTTAGAAAAATTTAGAAAATTTAGAAAAACATATTGGTTACAGCTCTGCTCAAACCATCCATCTTAGAATTAAACTTCATATATAGATTGTTATGGGTGTTTGTTGTATAGTATGGAAAGGTTACAAAAGGCTGTATTGAGGCAGAGTTCTTTCTCATAGCTCACCTTTTACTTTTGAATTAGCGCTGGTAGGACTTATCATGCAGAAGAAAAAGACTGACACAATGAGACTAACGAAGCCACCTCTGATTGGTCTTAAACGTTTCATGTTTGACCTGTGATTAAGAAAAAAACGTTGCTTGTCAATTATATGTTTCATCAGGAGGAAGATGTCAAAAGATCTCTACTTCCGTTTTGTAGTTCAAATACTGTTGATAAATAAATTTTTATAACATTCAATTTTTTATACTGCTAACTTAAGTAAGAAGCTTCCTTCAATATTCCCTGGTGACGTCGAGGTCAATAGATTAACTGATTCTATACACTAAGTTAACATAACCGAATATCAAGGAATTGCTCTTAAGAATACGCTCAATCTTGCCCTGAGGGGATAAGATTTTGCTGAAACTTGTTCTTATTTAGTTCTAAAGATAACATACTTCTATTGGACTGGACCCTTATCAACGAGTGCTATTTTTCTTCAAAAAGGCGACTTTATATCATTGCACCAACATACAAAACGACTACCTTGTTTAATTGGAATAAATCACCATTGCCTCTTATTATTTGATCTTAATTCAACATTATTATGTAAATTATGGTTGTATCGTTTTAGAAAAATTAATTAATCTACATAACACACACAATAAATTAATCTGGTTTGCTACTTTTTAACTCTGGCAAGAGTAAGGAATTCGTTTTGCGTCAGCTTGGGAAAAACGTCTTTTCCGCCTTATAGTCACTTCATAGTGAACCTACTAACACATTGCGACAATGATAATTTCGACGCACTGCGTATAATCATCGTCAGTAAACATATTTTGCGAAACAATTTGAGATCCTCTCCTACTTACCCTAAGCATATAGTTAGGCACTGTAGATAGACACCATATTTCCTTTCCTCCGAAGTATCGCAAAACTTTATTACTTCATCCCTATAAAGTTAATCCACTACAATTTCTGACATATGACACAAACCCACTTGGTAGCATAATGTCACGAAAAGACATTTTCATTACTTTCAAGGAAATGATACTGTGGTCAAGTTGTAAAAGAAAGATGTAATTTTATCCATTGCAAATAACGTTTCAGTATCAGCTGTATTTTTACTGTCAACGTTTCCTTGTTGGAAGTCTCTTCACCATACCACGAAAGTTTAAACAGATTATTTTTAAACTGTGAAGAAACAACTTATGGTCATTTAAAAATTGTAGACTTTCACAGAGTTATTGTTTTCCTTGTATATTTGCTTCTTTGTTAAGAATCTACTTTATATCATGTGAAGAATGTCTGCGTTACTCATTTGTAATTCCACTCCTCCCTAATGCTCTTTTAAATATTTTCTTACAATTAAGCAAGATAATAGTCCCAGTATCTCACGTATATCCTTGGAAGATGCGTTGAGAGAGAAAGCTTTTTTAGGAATTTTGCAAAATGTAAAACAAATATATACACATTGTTTATGTGCTCGTGAATACATTACTAGAAAGAATGGCACTGAAAAATAATTTAACCCTGATCAGATCCAGTTAATACTTAATATCAAGTATGATTTTGAGCATACGATAATCATTCGTCAAAGAAAGGTGGGTGCTCCGTGTGAAAACATGAAGTATACAGTATACAGTATACATTTACCTTAAACTGTAATCGTAGACGTGTATCCGTAATGCGTTACGCCACATGGACTGCACTAGGGAAATTTGGCAATCAACACTTTCTTTAATAAAATGGTCCTGTTTGACTCGTTGCAAAATCTCCCTCTACCTTCTTTAATTTTGTATTCATACAAGTTAATGCTAGAATAGTAATAAGACATTTTTCTTGGGTTCAAGGAATAAGAAAGCAACTTTACTAACATTCAATTACTCTCAAGTGGTAAGTCAGTCGTAAAAATATGTACCGTGCGTTCGGGAGATAACAATCTAACACCTGCCTTGGCTGACCAACTATTCTAACCAATGTTACCGCCTACAGGGCCGAAACCTTAAAGGGGCAGGGGACTTGCCTCTCAAAATTTCCAAACCGTACATGAAAGTTTACCTACTTGAGAAAAAGTATTGAAATACTGAAAATTTAACTGTTCCAATAACGATTTCAAGACCCAAAGAATCTGGGAAATCGCATATGAGGGTTCTTTCTCCCATATATTCTAGAGGTGGTTACCGCACCCCCACATGGATGCGTTCTTATGTGGGTTTCTCTTCGTGACGCAAGAACGCTTTTGCTTCTAAAAGTTACACAGCTTGAATGTACCTGGATACACCCAAGCTAAAGATAAAATAGCCTATTATTACCTTTCATTATAAACTAAACTTAAAAGCTTGACAAGTAACTTTTAATTTAAAATCAAATCTAAAAGTGTTTCTAAAAAGCATGAAATCTAAAAAATGTTTAGATGCAACGTACAAAATCTAACATATTTCATTTCTCCCTATTCAGGAGACATTTTCTCAAAAGGCCTACGCTACGGCGAAGCGCTTATCGTTGGTGGCCCCACGGTGAGGTATTTAAAGGGAACAGTTAGTTAGTTAGATGAGCTTTAACGGCTTAGTTTAAGAATGCCATGGCACGGTCGAAATATTCAGTTCAAACGTAAAATTTCTAATCATGTAATCATTTCAAAGTTTTACCAAAGATCACCAAAGAGTAAGTGTGCCGTCACTTTTTTAGACAGCACCTCTTGCCTTACGCTAGCTAAAAAGTTGAAAGAATATCATTAAATAATGACGACTTGTAAAGATATAATATTTTCAATGCTTTGTCAATGACAGCACCATTTTGCACCTTAACCAGGACTAACTTGTAGCCCCTCCCCTCAGCACCTTCCGCTAGGATGGCATCCATTCACAAGTGAAACGGTGATGACTGTCTACAGGCACTTCCACTTGGTGCTCCGCTTAGTGTCATGAACTGCCCCTGGGGATTTCGTCCAGCCGGTTGTAGGTTTACGCGATTCCTCAAGATTTCGGTATAGTACAATACCATTTTACTACTGTATTCAATCACCTCAAAGTTCGAGGAAATTGTTTTCTATTTTACTCATCTAACTGTATCTTTAAAGTTTCTTTTTTTTTTCTTAGTGGGCCTATTTGTATTGGTATTGTATATATTATACTACAGAGTCGGTTTGGTGTAAGATGGGATGATTTTGGTGGGAAAAGGGTGGGAGTTTTGCATATTTAAACGAGACTAAAGACATTACAGACAAATGCAAAATTCCTCCAGATGTACTGTTACCGAAACACGACATGTTAAATATTGCGGTAAATGGTAAATAAGAGGGCGCAAGAGAACGTGAGACGTGCCCTCCGTTCTGTTCGGCAATCTGCGTACAAAAGAAGCACGCGTAAAACTGTCCGAGTAATTTTGCTCGATTGCGATTTACTAACGCGCACGATACGATGATCTTTGTTACATTTCTCTAGGCATTTCTCCCAAAGCCTGCACTTGAACAGTACCAAAGCCTTTGTGCAATTTTATCTCACTTTGAATACTGATACCTGCAAAAAAAAAAAAAAACAAAAACAAAGCAAATGAGGCGTGAACCTTCTCTTTGAATAAAGGGTTTGTTAGATCAATAGCGGGACCATTTCAATTAGTCCTGTCATATTGTAGGTGGTCAACATTGGCTTCTATGGTTAACACAGAATGAAAAAGCTTAGAAGGCAATATTTGACTTAATAGAGGGCACTATTTAATAATGTAAGAATGAAATATTATCAACGTGCAATGTTGTATTGGGAAGGTAAGAAAGTACTTTTGCTCTACCATGAAGAGGTTTGATGCTTTGATTGTTTTTTTTTTTCAATAAGGTATTCCTTGTGCAAAGATTTCGCAAGGTTTGACTTCTTTTAAGACATTCGTTGCAATGTGTTGGAGACTAACCCAGCCATGGCCCAAACTCTTCGTCATGTTTGGAGAAAGTACCATAGTTAGGAGTTGAAATTTTTTTGAGTCTGGTCCGGAACTTTGAACAAAATGGGTCAACATTTGAATGAAAACCAAGTGTATCGCCATTTTGGACAAATTCCTCATTCTGAGTCTCTCTCCCCCGAATATTCCCATTTGAAAGATCGTTCTTTGTTCTCTTTGTACTACCGTTACGTACTTACACCAAGTCTGTAGAAAGAAAACGGGGGAAAATAAAACTTTAAGAAGGTAGTACGAATATTTTAGTTCCAATTGAACCCTGGCCAGATAGCAGGAAACGTGAATATTTAATATTCCAGAACTATCATGTCCTAACATAATGGTCAGTTAAGCTTCGTTGACGGGTGTGACAGTGACAGAGAAAAGAATATAACTACCAAAGCGTCTTCACGCGATATAAAACGAAATCAGGGAAATGAGACAACTGAATTGACGCTCAAAAGAAGTTAACTTTTTGCTGACTAGGTTTCACAAGATCCAATCTAATGTCATTTTCTGTCTCATATGTTTGAGTCTCTTCTGAATACTTTACTTCATTTTTTTTTTGACTCAACAATTGATGGCTCTTTCCATTTTCCATTAGTATCTTCCATATTACGAAGAAACCTTGAAGGTTTACGAGCATGCTCTTTAATTTGATCGTGTTTAAAAATTGAATATTGCAGGCAGCAATACTGGAATGTGTAATTGTACTTGACGATTTTTAATCGAAGGACGGTTTTGGAATATTTTGGACGAAGTCGGGCAAAAGCAGTAATTTTTCGTCCCATTTTAATGAGTGTTTTGAAAGTCCTCTTGGCCTACGTAGTGGGCCTACGGGTGGGTTAGCTGTTGCGATACATAATAAAAAGTACACTGTGGGCAAAAGGAACCGGGTAATAGGAACCATGGTTCCCTTTGCCCATGATGAACACTATGCATGCAATATGTGTTAATATCATGTTTGGAACAGAAAATGTGCATTGTTCGAAATTGTGAAAGGTACGATTGGACTAGGGTGGACATATAAAAGTCAAGTCATTTTGGCTGATGACCAAGTCAAGTCAAGTCAATATTCGACTCGAGTCCGAGTCAGTGACTTAACTTGCTACAGCACTGCTGGCTGGTCACGTCGGCTTCAGCCACCAACCACCTCCATTGGTAACGACAACTGAGGAACAATTACCTGTTCAGTCATTTATAAACCCATTACAGATTGCATTCATTTTGACTATCTTCATGGTCCTTTTGCCCATTGGTATGGTTCCTTTTGCCCGGGGGCTTGAGCAAAACGAACCACCACCTTGAAATTCTATAAATTGGTTTTGACAAATAATTATAAATTCAGTAAGCTTTAACTCATAATTAATGATAAAAAATTACCAATTTTGCCCTTTAGAGGCACAACTGGTCGAATCGTAATAACAAGTCAGAAAGATGAGGGGTCGAGGTTAAGTAGTTCCTTTTGCCTGGGCTTCCCGACTGCAGTATGGTTGAGTGTGTATATTATTTAGAAAGGAACTGTTGATTGCTTCTTGATTTCTTTCTTGACTAAAACTTCACTCCTGGAGAGTATTCAACTTTGTCAGCCTGAGGGAGCAGCCACAGTAGTTTGTGCGTTTCATTCATGTAGTCACAACTATCATTTGCAAATTTTAAACAAGCCTGAACCTACTGTCAATCACTCAGATATTTTCCCTGACTCTAGTGCATTTGAATCATTTAAGGTCGTTGCGATTGAACCGCTAAGACGATTGAGGAACTGACGGCTGGAACAGTAGGCTTTACTTAAAAGGTCAGTTCATGCAAAAGCTAGCATTTGCATTTCTAGACATGAATCATTTGGCTATTTGCACTTTTGAAAGAAAACTATTTTGCGCTAGTGAATAAGCGTCAAAAGTACACATCACTGTACACACATTTATTATAGGTGACTGTAACATACTTAGTGTTAATGAAAATGTTATAGTGTCCTTTGCAGATAGTATACTTAAAGTATAATTCTCAGTCAATGTTGCATCTCATCAAAAGTGACAAATCGGATTCGGCCCAAAGCCAAAAGATGAACCTAGAAGCAGGCGCGGTTGTATGGACATATGGGGGGGGGGGGCTATGTTGCCATAAAGAGAAGGCCTGTAACCATGAATTCTAAAATGGGGGGGCACATGTACCACTTACGTGGGCACCGATCTAGACTATGTTTGTAGCTGGTAATGCCTTCAGAGGATGGCAGTTTGCGGGAACCACAGAGGATGATATCTGAAACATTACACGGGTAGAAATGGGTCTAAAGTGTGAGGGTGCGCGCGAAGCGAGCGAAAAGCTCCACTTTCCTGGCAGCAATTTCCCCCTCCTCTTATGATGCAGAGACGTGGATTTTGTAGAAATCTCATAAGTAAACGGAACAAGGCTATGGTAATGATGGTGCTTCTTCAGCTCCTCAAGCTAAGTGAAGAGTTGTGTGTTTTCGGACGGTGAAGGGATCATACTGCCATGGGCTACCATAAGGACATGGTGTGATTCAGCATAATTATGGTGGGATCCAGACTGAGGGAAGATTCCCGAAATATTTAAGACATTAATACAATGGAAACACTAGCAATAAGCTTAGAGATGGCCTTCAATCGACACTGAGAATACACCAAACTCTTAACAGTTATCGTATCTTTATTTTGACCAAAATTTTGCATTTAAGAGCCTATGAAATGAGAAATAACAGCCATCTGATGTGATTCTCCCAGCCAATCTAACGTCTAAAATAACCTCAATGTTGAAAAATACCGCCTGAGTCAAGAGAAATTACAAAAATAAACTGGCCACAGGCACCCCAAATTCCTTCAAAAGTGAAAGTACATCGACCTCTGGAATGACGTAATCACAGGGACACATGCTCCATTGTCTACACACTATGGCGAGCAATCGGTATCATAACACGGGGAATCGACATGTACCAGTTTAATTCGACATATACCAGTTTAAATTGACATACACCGATTTAATTCGACATATACCGATTTAAAACTGGCATAAACCAATTTAAATCAACATATACCAGTTTAAATTGACATATACCAGTTCAAATCGACATATACCAATTTAAGTCGACATATACCAGTTTAAATTGACATATACCAGTTTAAATCGAAATATAAATTTAATTCGACATATACCAATTTAAATCGACATATACCAATTTAATTCGACATATACCAATTTAAATCGACATATACCAATTTAATTCGACATATACCAATTTAATTCGACATATACCAGTTTACATTGACATATACCAGTTTAAATCGAAATATAAATTTAATTCGACATATACCAATTTTAATCGACATATACCAATTTAATTCGACATATACCAATTTAAATCGAAATATACCAATTAAAATCGACATATACCAATTTAATTCGACATATACCAGTTCAAATTGACATATACCAGTTTAAATCGACATATAACGATTTACCATATTAACATATTTGATATCCTGATTTCGCAATCTTTCTTCAACGTCCTCATACTGCAGAACTTCCTCTTCGTCAAAATTTGAAGAAGCCACAGAAAGATCTAACTCTATTTCTTCACAAACTGATAAAGTAGGCGATGCCATTTTTCGTTGTCTGTAGTGAGTAACGCGTTGTAAGTCAATATGATTGTGTACA